>JALLAR010000833.1:0-12456 GCA_036939335.1 Conticribra guillardii
AATGGGTCTCGGATCCTGGGACCATTTGGAGCGTAATTTGTTTTTGAGGACCGTATTTTTTTTCACGAATAAAACAAATCATGTTACACTCCAAAGCACGAAAAACTAAGACCAGAGAATGGGTCTAAACAGAGATTTGGACCAGAAGGACTGCAAATAATATCTAGCCTTAGCTTTGCTCTTTCACGCTGTTCTCACTTGAAAATTGCAAAACAGGGTGGAATGAGGGGAGTGTAGATAATTAGAGGAGCGTGCACACGCACAGGGCGTCTTATGTATTATGTACAACATACGATACGAATAAGATTAAATCAACCTCAACATTTTTTTGAATTAATATTAGAAATCAGTATCTTCACACCACTATTATTTTTTCGCACCATTGGGTTAAAAAATCCCAAGATTTTCCTCGCCATCGGATTTTCTCTCATAATACATAATATTATTATGTTGTAGCTAAACGATGATGTCACGATCGAATTAAATATGCCCCTACGTTTTTTCATCTGTGACAGAAATCATTGAAACATGAAAAATCTTGAATCTTTCAGTACTGAAATAATGCTTACATATGGTACGATAGATGATAGTACTTGATAGAGTAGTACTCCTACATAAGTAGTTTCTAAGAGGACTCTTGTATGTATGTAGGTCAGCATGGTCGGTGCACATCATAGATCTTGTGACTTCCATCCAACTCAATTGCGCCTCTTCCTGTAGTACATCTAAACGTAATTTTCGTGTTTTCTCTCCATTTCAATAATTGTCATGCTCATAATATGCTCACAATTTCCTTTGTAAGCACCCACACCAGTCTGTCTTGAAAGATGTCCTCGAACGCCTGGGCTGTCGACACAAACTCGTCGCAGTATTATTGCAACAATCCCAACTCTCAAAAATCGGAGGCAAGAAGTGTTCCGTCCTGGAGCAACAACAACCACCACACACTCTCTCCTAAAAGCGAAGATCGCGAGGCGACCAGCAACCTCACCATGTCTCCCATTAGTCCAAGTGCTCGCTCACCTCCCACCAGTCCAGGGCCAAGCAACATTATGAATTTGGACCCATTCAGCCAGCTCTCTTTGGGATCTATGTACGGCAACAACAACAATAACCAGACCAACGCCAACAATTTCGGTGCCAGCAACGGAAACAGTGGTGTTGCATCCCCACCTAAGTCTCCCGTGCAACAAAATAACCATGCCACCAATTCCATTCCTGGCATGCCGAACAATTACCACACTCAACCCCAACCCATGGTCGTATCACCTGACCATGCCGCTGGAGCACTTGTACCTGCCCAGCAACAAGCACCTGCGTATGATCCCTTCCAGAACCAGTTCAATGCCGCACCTGTAATGAATCAGCAGGCTATGCACCAGCCGTATGCCCAGCAACAACAGCTCATGCAGTCTAATTTCCAACAACCCCAGTTCCAACAGCAGCCCGCGCAGCATCTGCAGCAGCAAAACGCGTATGTTCCTCAGCAGCAATCGGAATACAATCCTCAACAAATGGTCACGGCAACTGTTCCTGCTAACCAAGGACAGGCTTATTCCAACTACACCTACAACAATGGTGCCAATAACAACGTCCCCAACATGCCCCCAAGCAACGATTCTGCACTTGCGGCATTCTCTCCTCCCGTCTCTCCTCTCTGGGCACCTGCTTCTCCTCAAGCCAACCAGCAAGCTCAAAATGCGAATCATACTGTACCATTCGCAGGACCTGCCCCTCCCAGTCTTCCCAGTGGTAATCCATTTGATGAAATGTTTGGTTCCACCAATAATCAAGTAGCAGCACCAGCTCCTGCAAATGCGAACGTTGCACCTGTAGCATCTGGTCCTACCAACACTGACGAAGCTGACTTCTGGGCTGACATGGGATTTGGAAACACGGCCCCATCAAACAATACTACCAACAACGCTACTACCGTCCCTGATTCTGCATCGAGCAATGGTTCATACGAAGAACCAACCCAAGAAGAACCAGCTGCACCTCTTGAGCTCGACTCCCGTGGTCTCCCCTCTAAGGGTGAATACTACCAAGCCCGTATTTCCACCCAAATGCTCGGTGCCATCTTCTCTTCGGCACGTGAACTCCGCTCCACTCTATTCAGTGCCGCGAGCGAACAAATCGTCAATGCCATTGGAGATCGTCCCGTAGTTTCTTTTACCATTGATGGATCTGCCGCTGACACTGCAGGAATTCAATTGGGTCATGTGTTACTCAAAGTGAATGATAACGAGGTACACAAGACGGAGGATGCGGTTCGTTTGATTGGACAATCGCCCCGTCCTTTGAAGATGGAGTATTATATCCCACCCGAAGAAGTGAAGGTGGTAAAGTCAGAGGCACAATGTTTGGTCAAGTACGATACGAATTCGACAGATGCTCCGGCAACTTGTGTGGAGTGGAAGCCCAAATATGTTGTTGTTGGGGATATGCTTGGAAAGCCTCACATCATATACATGTATCGATCCAAGGTGAGTGTTGATAGATGAAATTCCTTGTGCAATAATCTATGGTGTTTACTTGTTTGTTGATGCAAATGCCTTATTTGAATAAAATGTTGGTCTAACTTCATCCATGCGTGTTTTTCATTATATGTTTCTTGAATTATTAGGCTGAATACGACATTGCTGTTAAAGAATCCCAAACGCCTGGCAAAACACTCTCCGTCAAAGTCAAACAATTCGATATTCGTGGCGCAAGAATCTTTCACGACGCGGGACAAATTCGCTATCCCATGAAACCGACATGGTATTACTTCACTGTGGTTCGTTCATATGGTCTTCCAATCAGGATTTCATCGACAAATGCCGAGGAGTTGAAAGCTGTATATGCTGGAGTTGCTGCTTTCCTGGACAAAGAGGAGAGCAGGAAGAAAGCTGCGCCAGACGAGAGGACGGGATCTGCTTCGTATAGGGCAACATATTATTGAGCAGCGCAGGAGCTTGGTTCGCTAGATGATACCGTATGACCTATTTTTTGTCTGGGCTGATGAGATTTATTTCCGTGGCAATGCTGAAAAAGTCCTTCTGAATTTTGGTACTCATTGTGTGAATATTTTGTGTTGGGGTCGATATGAGTACCAAATTTAGTTTTCTCGTGCATCTGTATTGATCAATGCCATGGGATATTTTATGGACGGAACTCACTACTTCTTGAAAGAGAAGTCGATAGCGACCTCACGTTGGGGGTGTGTATGACGTAGGAGAAAAATTCCTGTGGAAGTGTTACTTGATACTCTGTAATGATAATTATTTTTACCTAATTTAAATTGGTCGAAAGCTGGCATTTTTCACTCCACTAATTCAACCCCTCCTGGAGCGCTATTATTGACTATAATTTCGAAGTGATGTTTACCCACAACTGAAAGAGCCATATTTCGTGAAACTTTCTTGCAGATGTGCATGTCTTCCTGTATCCTACATGCGTCATAGGTAAGCTCGTAATGACGCACCAAGCATTCAATAATGCAGTATGTCGGTGTATTCGGCGAAGACGAGCGGTGCACAGGAGAAAATCTACTGCCCGAGTCGGCTACTATACTTTTGGCAGAAAGTACCCGACAGATATCTAGCGGAATAGAAATCCTTATCGTATCTCTCTGTTCGGGTTTAAACATGTATGTTATCGTTGCTTCATTAGCGGTAGATACTTAGCGTGGAATCCATCGCTTCACGTCAACCGCTTTCGGCGGTTTCCATTCCCGTATGGTTCTACCTACTGAAGTTTTCTCATCCACGCGCATGTTGTAAAAGCATGCTCTATAGAATCTTCTTGTTCACGCTAGATCAACATTACAACCTTGTTTTCTTCCTCATAAAATAATCGAAAACGAATAACTCGTCAGGCACTTCGCTCATTTCTATATCACCATTCCATTTTCGCTTAACATAAAACGCCCACAAGATGATGATCATGAAGCTTGCCACTATCCTATTTGTGACTGCCACTGTTTTTCTTCCTGAAATGGCGAAATCCCAAGACGAAGCGCCAATTCGCCATCGCCTGTTTCGTCGAAGCAAGAGCACGAAGGCAAGACCCGCCAAGAGTTCCAAAGTTCACAGTGCTCAATCATTTAGCGCACCTGAAGGCGGATGTTTCTCTGCCGCCTCTCTCTCCATGAGTGCTGGCCGACCTGCCAAGAGTTCCAAGGTTCATAGCACTCAATCCCTTAGTGTACCTGAAGGACCTTTGTTCGCCAAGGGCGGAAAAAAAGCAAAATCGTCCAAGAGTGTCAAATCGGCTAAAGCATCATATTCTATGTCCTATTCTATGTCCCATTCCATGTCCCATTCCATGTCCGATTCCATGTCCTATCCTATGTCATATTCTCTATCAACGAACCCCACTCCTGTGCCAACAGCTAGACTCACCTCCAATTCAACTGCCAACACGACCTTTGTTGCATGAGTTATTGTGCAAAGTCATGTGAGTATGGGAATGCCACAACTTTGATCATGAAGTTGAAGAGGACAAGAGACCCAGGACTGGTTCTGCGATTATAGAGGATTGACACATATGCCCTGTTTGTATTAATTGATTTGCCCGTTGTTGTATGTAAAAGAGATTAAATTCGATAACGTTAAAAATAAATGTTAGTGGTATCGCACACGAGACACCCTTCGAGGCGCAACATTCTCCTCTGTAGTGACCGAACTTAGTCCCCAAAACATAAGCGGATCATCTTCCTCTTTGCTGTCTTGCCTCTTTCTGACCTTTCGGAATTTCCATCCTAAATGCGATGAGCAAATAGCACAATATGCGATGGTCCACGAATACCCGGGAAACCAGCTATCTTTTGTTTCTGGTCTTCCAATACAAACAACGCTATGATTGTCTACTTTCCGTAGAGTAACAGTCTGGTGAACGATTCCATGTTCATTCACATAATTTCCCGTTGTCCCTTCTGCTCCCCCAACCGTGAACACATTTTGAATCTGCGAGATGCTGGCTCCGCAATGCTTACATCGCAGCAGTGTCTCACGTTGTTTCCGAATCTTTCCAAGGACGTATCGCAGTTGTTCAACAGTGGAGAACATATCTAACAAATCCAGACGATCATTTTGAGACAACGGCATATTGGAAGCCAGCCAATTCGCAAAAGCAGAGGGATCTACTACTTGAAACTGCATTGCTATTGCCGCGCTAGTACTAGCCGTAGAGGTAGAGCAAAACATGTCATCTTCAATTGTAACAACTCCAGGAGCTAAAGGAAGAATAGACCGAAGTCCCTGCAGCTGCTCTGTTTCCTGAAGCAAACCACAAATGTTGTTGGCAATTTTCCATGGCCACATTGTTCGATAAGCAATATAAGGTGTAGAAGAGCGGATAGATAAATTCAAAATTGCATTGCTGTGATTTGTTGATGCGATATTTTCAGTCTTGCTCATTTCGGCATCATTCCTTACATCGGCACTATTGGTTGAGCCTTTCGTATCGTCTTCTTCCATCGTATATGAATGGGGTGTAAAGGGGTATCTACCACTACCTGGGAGTTGCACCGCCCAAGTAGGTGGGTAAGGAACAATGCCATCATTCCAAACTTCCACAGCATACAAAGGAATGCTCTCGGAAGCGCCATGTTGTCGATTCTGCTTCGGATCTTTACATACAGAACTAATTATACGAAATCGATTAGTTCCCAGTGCTGTCACCACCAATTCGCCTCGATGGCGCTGCCATACCATTGATGTGGGACGATTTCGCGCGTGTCTTGGCGAGCCATTATTTCCGTTTGGTATACTTGTCATGCGTCCACTTTCATGGGCAACTGGAGGCCCAGACTCATTATTGGCGGGTGAGGAAGAAACGGCTTCTTCGTGAGTGAAAGTAATAGTCGCCATCGTACCTATTCTTCCGATGAAAGGATCTGTGTTGCTAGGTGGAGTAGTCGGATGGAAGAATTCATCCTCATCTTCTTCATCATCTTCTTCGTTAGAGGGAGGGCCAGCTTGATCTGTCCTTATGGTTCGAATTTGCATAGTTTGCGCTCTGCCACCTTCACTGTTTAATGCTGTTGCATCTTGCCCTGTGTTTTCATTTCTGATGTTAACTCCACCATCCGCTTGGTTATTTTCTGTTTCGTCTTCTGTCAACCTTCTTCTAGGTGTCCTCCTCCTAGCAACAACTCCCCGTCGGATCAAATCAATTCTCCACCTCCCTGGTCGTCCACCCGATACTCGTGGATGACGTCTAGTTCGGCGAGCTCCATTATCTATTCTTGGCAAGATTCCTATACGTACTTCTCCTGTTTCTCTTACACCACTACCGATTGTGCCTGAATGAGTACCAAAAAGTCCTCTTGCGTCATCAATCAATTCACCTAGAAACTCTATCCATTTAGGATTTTTAAGTCGAAGAGGTAGAGTGGATCCAGGAAAAAGGATCACATCGTCAATTTCAAGTATTGCAAGTATGATGGTAGGTGTGCTCGACGGTGATTGCAAAAGAATTGGTGCGTCATTTTCCACTATGGTTGCAGATATGATTGTTGGAGTAGACAATGATAACGATTTGGAAACACATTGATTCGAGTCAGGCGGTTCTGGGATGCGATAATGTGGAAATGTGTGGAATGATCCATCTTCTGTATTTGTTTTCACACAGTTTGTAGCAGTGATTTTGGAGCAAGGTTCGGGAAATTTTTCGGCGCTTTTATCCATTAATGTTTCTGTTGTTGCAAGGATTTCACTATCTCTTTCACCACTATCTACTCTTTGTTGTTTCATCCGATGTCGCCCTGCTGGAATCCATTCCTCAGGATATAGTGGTTGTGCAGTTGGGAGATACGCATGGTCTCTGGCCGGTCGCGCAGCAACATTGCTATCAGTATCGTCATTTGCATCATCATCACTATGCCTATCTTCATCATCCAACAAGTCACCATGGCGATGCCCCCTTAACAAAAAAGCCAAAAAAGGATTTCTATTCATTGCATCAACATCTGCATCACTAGTATCACCACCATTGCTATTATCAATCATATCTTCCTCCCTTTCTCCACTCGTCCCCTCGCCTATATCACTTTCACCACTCTCAATACTGCTGTCGCTATTGCTTCTGCCCTCCCAATTCAAACCTTCTCGCAGAAGGGCATCTACCAATGGTATCGTCAGCACTGAGTAGTCATCGTCATTATTATTCATGTTGTTTCCTTCATTTTCATTGTTGCTTTCGTTTCCATTTGTATTCTCTTCATTTTGAGATTGATTTTGACGACGTTGTTGTTGTATGTACTGCTGGTTTTGTTGCAAATTCAACGGTTGATTTGGCCCTTGTGGTTGGTGAATATCCCCATCCACTGTATCCCCGTCTGAATCATGTTGCGTATCTTCATTCATTTCATCAAAGATTTACTTCAATTGAGGCGCAGACTGTTTCTTATGCGATGTTTATGTATCTATCTAGAAATGCCCTGGGATTGCAAATATAATATTGTAGTCCTCCTTGCACTTGGTTATTTGCAGAATGCAATGTTACTATCTACCAACCACTTCTAATAAAATTGCTGGTTTCTATCGAATGGAATTTAGACGGGCCACTGTCGTTGTACCATAATATGTTGGATCATCTTGTTCATTGCAATAGGTACATTCGTCCGTTCGCTTTCTCTTGCCATCTCAGTGTGACTTGTTTTCACTTTCCTGTTCTGTGACTTCCGCGTTTTGGGGGCGGAGACGTAAAAGCAAGATCTCCATCTCCATCCCGCCGTCAGAGATGTCAGCAGTCCGTCGGTCGCACACCGCACACATCACTGAATGAGAAGCCTGCCCTGGCTGCGTGCCTGCTGCCTGGCGGGCATCCATCACCCATCACCCATCTCATCATTTTTTATTCGCCACGACCCACGAAATAAAAGACACAACAAACAATGATTCGAAGCTTATCAAAAATGGCATCGTCTACGACAACCACTGCTGCCGTTGTAACTTCGAGTGCACGTTTGAGCGAAGATGTACTTTCCTTTTGGTTTAGGGAAGCACACGAGGAACTTGTCCAACACCCACAAAAGGATCTGTCACTTGACAAGTCATTATTTGGACTCTGGTTTCAAGGCGGCCTTGACACAGACCAAAAAATCACGCAGAAGTTCAAAGATTCAATTCGGCAGGTCTATGATGGAGAGCACGATAAGAACTTGGGACATTCGCCCACGGGAGTCCTTTCGATGATCATTGTACTTGACCAATTTACCCGCAATGTTTATCGAAACACACCAGAAATGTTTGGCTTTGACGATAAAGGATTAGAATGGGCCAAGATTGCACTGGAGCGTAGATACGACAAAGAGTTGCACCTGGTGCACCGCATGTTTTTATACCTTCCATTTGAACATTCAGAAAATTAGCTGATCAAGAAATATGTGTGGCCAAGAACAAGGAAATGATGGATGAGGCTGAAAAAAACAATTCCGTATTAATGATGCATCTACTGAAAGTCTCACACAAATATGCAATTGATCATAGAGATATTATTGCACGCTTTAATAGATTTCCCCACAGGAATAATATTCTTGGACGGACCTCTACAGATGAGGAAATTGCATTTTTAAATGATGGCGCAGACACTTATGGCGTGGCGAATGATAATAACAAATGAAACGATTGCGACAGGAGGCATCACCCCGATGAATAATGTTTAATTTTTGAGTGGAGGTTTGGCATATTTGGCAGTTGCAAAAGTCTATGAAGTCTTGCACAAGCATCACTGTAGTAGTGTTATCGTGTGCCGATGTAGAATATTATTGGCAATACTACAACAAGGCAAATTCGCTAAATGGGTTCTGGCCGATCTGTGTGATATGGCTGCCTAATCACGAGATAGCAACGCGGATAGTACCTATTCCGACGAAATACTTAGATAAAAAAATATGCACAGGTCTGTTTTATTATGAAAGGAAAAAGATTATTGGACTGCTTTTTGATTCTTGTAGCGTGCTGAAAGTTCCAATGTAAGCCCCCAGCTGGTGAAGATATTAGAATAAAAATAGTTTGAGAAGCATTAATGCTGGCAAAACTGCGAGCTTTTTAACACCATTGGCTTTCAATATCTCCGCTAGCTCGTCTTCGTGAAATTCCACCGTTGTCATTGGAGGCGCATCTCCAAATACCTAATTTGTTCATACGACAAATAGTGGTTTCAGGATACCCTGGTTAGATCTATCATTATAAAAAGCATACCATCATTCAAACTAAAAAGAATAGCAAAAAGTTAAACAAACTCTACTTACCGCTCGAACATTTTCATTGTGCACTGCCTTCCTATGACCCAAAGCAGAACCCATGCTGGCGTAGTCTAGATTCCCCTTTTGCGTAAGAAACTTATCAACCACTCCTTCATAATCATGTCTTTCTTCCCTCAAATCCAATAATGGCTCGTTTCCGTCAGACCTCATCACCCATCTGACAGCCATCCATACCTCTCTGACATCTTCAATAGCCTGCTGCGGCTCTCCTTTCCGGATACCATTGGCGTTCGGATGAAAGCAACCAATGGCAACTTCCCTTCGAATTTCTTGAGTATGCATCTCTCGAATGACCATTCGCAATAGGATTCGTCCTCTAGATCGACGGCTACGTACACCAAACTCACGGCTGTTGAGATGCTTGTCACCCTTGACACGATGACGAGCAACATAGTACCACTTGCTCCATTTTCGATTGGGGCGGTATATCTCGGGTGAAGTGGGTGGGAGGAGATTGTCCCATTGTGAAGGAAAGCGAACATGGTTCCCAACTAATGATCTCCAAAGAGGGCCTGCAGAACGGGCATGCGAGAGGGCTTCGTTTTCTTTATCTTCTCGTTGTTGGTTGTTTAGATTCATCGAATTTGTTGTGACCAGTGGAGAGTCCTGCTTGATATTAGGTGATGGGTGGGTATGAATGCTTTTCTGTGTGTCCTCTCGGAAATATTGCTTGGCATAGTTGGGGCTGTTCAATCCAAGGGAAGAAGTTGGCGAAGCAGCATTCTCCTCATCTGAGCTGTTACTTGAGACAGCTGAAACATTATGCATGTTCATATCTTCCTTGATCTCGTTCTCTTGGTCGGTTGACGATTCCTTAAGACGAGTAGCAGATCCCGCCGTTATCGTATGCAAAGTTGGACGTTTTGCACTCCCATCTTCACTAATAGAGGGAACAGTGCTAGATGCAGAACTCGTAGCCGCAAATATTCGAGCCATGTTATCCAAGCGACGACTCTCTGTCTCGATGGCCGAAAAAGAAGTAGATTGAGAGTGGCTCTTGGAAAGGACCACACGTCCATTGTTTTGTCCATTCTTGTTGGCAGTATTGCTGGCGCCATGATATCCCTGACTGTAGTCAAAATCAATTTCATCATTGTCATCGTCTTCCTCGTCCACGCATTCTGCCTCAAGTACATCCTCTCTCTCTAAACTACTGCGACCCTGTTTCACTAATCCGCTATTCACGCGTGAAATGCTCGTGCCATCGTGACGACGTCCTCTCTCAATCATTTCCTCCATAAACTCCCTCTCGGCTTCATCCATTGCCTGATCTGCTGATGCCATGGATCGCAGCAATTGTTCTCGAATGAGGGCAGCGCCGCGGAATAAAGATTCGTGATAAGCATCTTCTTCTGTCTTGGGCGAGGATCTATGGCGGTGGGAGGGAGGTTTTGAGGTCGATCGAGATCTGGATCTGCGGCGAGTGCTGTGGCTACGGCTTCGTTGACTGCGGCTTACACTGCGATTGCGGGATTGGGCGTTGTTACGAGTATGCACGGATCGGGATCGAGATTCGTCGAGGGAGTTGGTGGGAGAAGACATGGAGGTTGGGGTGACAGGTCGGACTGGGCGAGATGCCGATGAAACGGGTGTGGCGATGGTGGGTTTTGCACAACGACGGCGTTCCATCACCAAAGAAGGGGAAAGGAGATCCAAATCCTCTCTTTCAGCATTGTTTGCTTGTGCATTGATATGAGATTGCTTGGCTGTAACATGCTCCACGTCTACCTGCCTTGAGCGGAAAATTCTTTCATTTTTGACTGTGGATTTATTGCTCTCTTCTATGATGTGATGAATCTGGTTGCTTTGGTCTTTGCTCTTGCTAGAGACATTTGCATGATCATTATTTGCTCGGGCTTCGTTGTTTCGAGTTGCAGTGTCTCGGGCTTCGTTGTTTCGAGTTGCAGTGTCGATATTGTTGTTGGCGTTATAAGAATTCAAACCAATGGACGAGTCAAACGTATTTGAGGCATCAGATTTTCGTCGATAATGACCTTTGTTGCTGGAATGCATGAGTCCATCGTTTCCGCGTATCTGTTGTTGCAATTGTCCTTCTTCAAAATTGTAATCAATACCATTATAAAGTCGATCGAACTCCTCATCTTTATCAAACCCAAAAGTTTCTTCCAGGCTTTCTTCATTCAAATTCAGTCTACCAAATTCCAATGGAGGGTCATTGAAGCCTGTGATATCATCGTCGACATCATCATTGCTGGTAGCGAATTCAATAACTCTGGGATAATTTGGTGTATTATTTTGTTGTTGATGATGATTCCTCCCCTTCTCCCTAAGACGATTTTTATTATTCTCAATTTCATGTTGCATTATTGTCTTGAGCCGACCAGGTGAAACCCCATTGCCATCTTGATCCAAGTCTTCATCCATGGAGTTAATTTGTTTCTCTCGAGCATTATAAATGGGTGTGTTAGGCGGATCGTAGTTCAATATGTCCGGAACGTCACATGAAGGCCATAGCCATGCGGAGGGTGAAAGTGGTGGCGCATCTCGTTGATTGGCGATGCTGCTGTGAGGGTGCGTGCGAGGAAAGCTGCTTGCTTGTTTGTGCTTGTAGCCTCCGTGGGTTATTCCGACCATTTTTGAATTGCTTGCAAATATTATTTAATGATATAATTTGTAGAGTTGGTTTGAGTGATTTTAATGAGTGTTGGCACGATTTTTGACTTGTTCAACTCTGAATAATGTTGGTTGCGATGACTTAAAACAGAACCAGTGGGCGATATTATCATTTTTGTCCCGACAAAAAACAAGATAAATCGGATACAAATCAATGATGAGCCAAGACTGACACTTTAATGTGCGACTGAGAGATCGGACCAAAGGAGACTAGTTGTGAACTAACTCGCTGCCGAAATAATCGTCGGGCGTAGCTTCGGTAGTATGGTAGATGGTAGTATCTAACTGAGTATGAAATTGGACCTCTCTGCGCTCGGCGAGAAGCAAAATCAATCACGCAACGATGCACAGTTATGCGAGTGGGAATTGATGTGTAGGTAGGTACTAATGCCGATGGATATTACTGGTTAATGCTCACGGCCATGGACCATGGTGCTCAGAATCAAAATATCAAAATCTGAATCGTGGGGACGGAATTTTGTCGAGCAGAACGATTACTACAAAATGCTAGACAAACGCGACATGATCAGCCCATTTCGCGTTTTCAGAATGGTGCAAGATTCATA
>JALLAR010000834.1:0-12445 GCA_036939335.1 Conticribra guillardii
ACACAGGGCATGCCTGATGCAACTAAAAATGTGATACGTATGCTCTCGATTTTCTGCTGCCATACTAATTCCTATGTTTCATTTCAAAATAAACTAAAATGATGATGTGCTTGTATAGTAAGAAGTGTGATCAGTAGTCAGTAGTAGGTCCCATACATAAATAATAAATAAAATAGAATAAATAAAACTAAAGCACTAATCATCCATCAACAATGAAGTAGAGAAAAGATGTCTGGTGGGTATTGAAAGAATCACTCCTCCACGCTCCACAATGACATCCATGCCATCCATTTAGGAACAACCCCTTCTCACCACTAACTTGCCCATTTGCAATGGATGGCATTCTGTGATGTCCTTTAGGAATGATCCCTTCTCAATACTCCATGAAAATGATGTGGACGTTTTCAGTCATACCAGCATTATTCTGAAATACTCCAAACAAGCTTCTCATGGGACGATCGGATTGGTATTATAGTAGCTGCATCCTGTGAATATCATAATCACAAACCTTGTGGTATTTCATGTATCAACCAAACAGCAAGAACACAAGTCACGAGAACCATTGGTTCTTGTTGATTTTGATTGAAAAATCAACCCACCATCCTCATTATTTTGAGAATTTTTTGTTGCTCAGGGACCTTCATTTGTGTAACCAAGAACAAGAGTGACAAAGGCAAGCTGAGATGAGGAGGGAGTGTCCCAATCTTGACACACAGAGCTGGGATCTTCTGGCTCCTTCATGTTCCAGTTGAGGGAGGGAGGTTTTCTTTTCTTTGACAGAAAGCAAAACACATACACACAATAGAGGGGTAGTTCAATTATGAAAGAAAGATTCCATGAGATGCGATGGCAGAAAACACTTCTCTGGAGCCAAGCATTTCTTTTGGAGCAAACATATTTTGAAGCAAAAAAGGGCGCAATGAACGAAACACTCTTCTTCCACTGCCAAATAACCTCCACCTTTTCCCCACCCCAATCACATCATTATCAACATCTCCCGCTATTATTCCAAAAATACTAAGGCCACAAAACTTTTATTTCTAGGAATTGCCAGGTGAAAAAATCCTGAGAAGGGGAGGAACCAAGTTAATATTGTAAAACATCATGGAAGTGCTGTAAAACTTGTACAGATGATGTAGGAATTAGATACTATCTAGTTTGGCACCTGCAGACCACATACTGTGCTCAATAATTGCGCACAAAAAAGAAAAACATAGAATTCAATCCAACAAAAAACCTCACAGAAACAGCCACTGCAACGGAATAATATTCTGGTTCTGGAAATACTATTGCAAAATTTACATTGACTGATCTGCAGAGCAGCCAATGCCATTTAACAATAAACCCGATAGTATAACAAGTGAACCTTGTTGTCCTTATGCGCTCCCCACAACGGTTGTATCTCCAAAATATACCTCAGTCCAAAAGAGCAGTGCAGATTCCTACCAAAAATCTAAGCAAAAACAAAATTCCACAGAATCTAGTGCATTGGAGGCTGCAAAGTGAAGCAATAAAGAAGACAAGGAAATTTGATGGCTTCATCAAAAGTAAGATATGTTGTCAATTGTGATAGCTGCATGGCCCCTCGTTGTGTCTTTTCCAAATTTGCTGTTGGATCAGCTAATGGGCCATCTCAACAGAGATTCCAGAAACCCCATATTAAACTGAATAACACTGGGTATTTATGTGGTGATATGATAAGAACAACCAAAGATTTCCTGATGAAAGCAAGTCTATGGTGCAATGACAATGTAGAGTCAACATATTATATGCCAAATGACAGACTATGGGGTGGCCCTATCCACACAGAGGATATATGCTCTCTCTGTTTTGATAATAGAGAGACCTGATGGAACTTGAGGCAACTGTGACCAGTGGGTGTGAATTAAATGGTAAAATCCTCTTCCTGTATGTAAAGACTGTTTTGATTTCAAAGCCAAGCTTACAACTGCTAGTGCTGGCAGGAGTAGCAATAGAATCTAGCAAAGTGCACAATATAAATTGGCAAAGAAACATTAAGAAAAGCAAGGAAAATAATATTTAAGTCAGTGATCCATTTTTATAGTGTATTAGCATTATCATTACTAGCAGTAAAATGAAATCAATGCATGCTTAACAACTCTAACTACTAGTTTAGAGTATGACATTGTTTTACTAAAAAAACTGTTTTACAGAAAAAATCAGAGCAAATTTTGGGGGAGGGAGATGACCATTCCTAGAAATTAAAAGTTGGTGGCCTAACTTGAGGGGTGTCACTTGTTGTGCTGTGAAAACAACTAGCTGGGGAAGAAGGAGATGTGGTGGTCTGATTTTTGATTGTGCAGGGGAAAAGTATCATGTTGTGAAAAATTATTTGAAATTGTTTGTTATTATTTTTATAGAACGGATTTGTATATGAAGTTTGCCTGAAAAACCATGTTAGCCATGCTTTATTTAAATGCTTTGGACACATCCATGATTGAAACCCACCACCAACTCACATTGCCCGCTTGGAAACATTTGCTGCTCTTTCATTTCCCCCACGATCAGTTGCAACAGAAGCCGAAGCAGTTTGTTTCAGATCTCTGAAACCGGCAATCACTGCTTGCCCACACAGGTTGCAGAACTAGTTGCCTCCCTGTGTACTGTGCACCATGCAATCATTTTGGCTCTGTATCCCTTGTCAAATATGTTAAGAAATGGTAATACTTTTCCATCAACTAGGTCAATTTCTTGATTGTTTGCTGCTCTTCTAAATACCCTGCATGTGCATTATAATCTGAGTCTGAAAAAGTGCCTGTCCATAAATCATAGGTTCCTCTTTGCCAACTACAAAGCTGCACAAAAATGCCACCCTTGAAATAGTTCTTGGTGTACTACTTACTGTATGTTAGGTGTTGTAAGTCCGCACCTGAAACTGAGCATGTTCCAATTCCCGTCATAGTCATATCCCACATGATTGGCCTCATCCCATTGTATTTTATGTTTCATTTGTCTTTTCACAGCTGCTGGTCTTCATCATATGATGCAAATGTAGGCCATATTACCCAAGCCTCACTCTCAATGTCATACTTGGCATTTATAATGTCTTGTATGTACAGACAAGCAGGTCTATATGTCTCCTTTGCATCACAAAGTCTTGTAATTGTTCTGCCCCACATTACTTCAAAATGCATGAACCATTCATCATACCAGGTAAGTCATGAATTTCTTGCCATAATCATTTCAATATCTGCATTGCAAACAATGATGACATATTACAAGAAAGCTGCCTCATCAGTAAATCCCATTCTATGCTTTACTTCATCATCATCCAATCCAGGATCAACAATAGGACATTCTTTAGCAACACATTTCTGCTTTTCTTCTGCTTTGATTTCCTTTGGTAGTAGTGGCTTCGATTGGAA
The DNA here is from genome assembly GCA_036939335.1 of Conticribra guillardii. Classification (NCBI taxonomy): domain Eukaryota; phylum Bacillariophyta; class Thalassiosirophyceae; order Thalassiosirales; family Thalassiosiraceae; genus Conticribra; species Conticribra guillardii. The sequence continues at coordinate 3,387 of JALLAR010000834.1, forward strand.
GAATTTTCTCTGGTGTGAAATTTTTTGGTTTTCTTACTCTGGGGTGAACATCCAATCCAGCTGTGCGCAAAACAGAAGGATTCATAGGTATGTGATTATCATTACATGCATCTTCTACAACTTGCTGCATTCACAATGTTGCTTCCGGTGCTGCAGTGCAATACACATCTTGTTCAACTTCTGTAGTCATCAGTTTTTCTTCCGTCACACAAAGTTGCTCACTAGTTGACACTGCTTGCTGTAGATCTATGCTTTTGTGAAGTCCGTCAATATCAACAAAGCAATATGGAAATTCATTTGAAGAGTTTGCTTTTTCTAGAGATTTACGCAGAAATTGATCACTGCCTGTGCCTAGTGAATCTTTTATTGATGGAATTAGGGTTGGTTTAGGTCCAGCACCAGTTGGTATGGTGAGTTTGTAAAGCTGGCTCCTCCACTGTTTATTGTTATGTTTTACTGAAGTGTACTTTGTTGTGAAATCATAATCATGGCACTCACAGATTCTCAGAAAAATTTGAGTGCTGCCACATGACAATCCTCAGCAATCTAACAATTCTCTGAATAGTAATTGGATCCCACTATGGTTTATGCGCGCATTTTGAGTAAGACCCAGCAAGAACGGTGCTTCTCTGAAGTTTGGGATCCAGTAAAATATTCCAGGATGGTCTCTGTTGTTGTTTGTGAATCCATCCTTTGTACAATAGTAGCTGATCTGTTTCTTAACGGCGTGAGTTGGAGTTGATGGTAACAGAAAGTTTGTGTTGGGACCAGGTGCATGGTGCATGTGACGGGTTAACAGATGTACATACTTTCGTTGGCAAAGTAATCTTCTCGCCAATACGTAGTTTGCAATGTTTGGGTGATGGTGAAACAAGGAATGATTTCTTATTCAATGCAGCATTCACATTTTTTAATTGAGTTGCTTTCATGTTCTTGGTGTGTGTAGTTGCAGATGATTTTTAATTTTTTACACTTGGTCCTTGCATTTTCTTGCATCTCTATGTTGTCATCTGAAGGGGTGCACTGCTTTTCACTCTCTGTTCTCAGACACAATAAACAATTGTCAGCATAATACATAGTATCATCTAGTGTTAAGACCTGCTTCTAAGTACTGTGGTCTCTCTACTGGAGTAGTATTTGTCTCAGTTGTTGTGGTGAGTTCAGTCTGAAGGAATATGTTAATTTCTTCATATATTGGACGCTTCCTACTATCATGCTCATTTTTTGTGCAGCACTGTAATGAATTGGTCGCTACTTTGCTTGTTGACAAAAAGTCTACTTTATATATCCATCCTAGTTCAAATATCTTTGGTGGAATCTTGGTGTGTGCCTTCAATAGCTTGCATTGTGTAGTCCCAACGCCAAATTCATCAAGCAATCTGCAATACTTTTCTTCGTACTGTCTTCTTGATCAACGTATTCTCCTGCTGCTTCCATCAATGTGATAATGCTTTGCCGCAAGCATTCTGACTCATCATCTGACCACATATCAGGCTTCCAAAACCAATCACCGCTTTCATTCTCAACCAATACCTCCTTTCAACCAGGAATTCTTGCAGCCAGCAAGTTCTAGCAGAAAATGCTTGGACAGATCCTGAAACATCAAAATTGTCAACGGGGAAAGAAGAAACAGAGTGCGCACACAAACAATCGCTTCTACCCCTTGGGACCCACAATGCCATGCTGTGCATTTGCAACACATTAATTTATCAGATGTTTCTAACACTTCTGTATCATATATATTCTTCTTCGTTGATGTAGGTATTCTAGGACATAACTTTATTCCTATTACACCATTTTCATCGGTGACAATTTTCGCTTCACTGGTGGACGTTGGACATAGGTGATGTCCTGCTATCAAATGCATGATGGATACATTGCATCAGAAGCCGATATCCTGTGTCAATTTGTGAGTTCATTGCAAAATTTATGAACATAGACAGAATAGAACTGTACACATCTGGATCCTTCACCCAATCTGTTCTTTCTACTTCCTCAAATCGAACAAACCATGAAAATAAATGCAATATCTTGGGTATTTTGGAATGATCTAGCATTGGATCAGCTAAGAAAGATCCACCATCTTGAAAATCTATGTCAGCAATAGTGGACCACCCTGCTTCATTGTTCATATCTGTCAAGGGCAATACAGGAAAACTAACTTCTGCCTCCATGACCGTCATCCTGTTAAACATATCCATCATGCCATAAACATCTTTGACCTCCTCAATCAAAAGCTTCTCTACACCATCAAAAATGTAATCAGATGAAAGCTCGCATCTCATCTCACTGATGCTTTTCCCTTCTGCTTGTCCTGATTGTGGAACTAGAGACTCAACAGAGTAACATTCCAAACAATACACATCCTTGTTAATCTCATCCTGGCAGTGATTGTATTCAGTATCCTTACAAACATGTCACGTTTTGAACCCATCAGCTGATAGAAGCACATGACTGCAATTTTCAACTCCTTTGCAAACTTCAATCGTGGGACTATCAAATAACTCTTGTAAATAGTTTGGAAGGTGTGCAGGTGTTTCATACATGTATGTCCTAGCAGTGTTTTCAATATTATTAACGGACCAAAATGCATTGGTTGGTTCAAACAATAGAGAATCAAGGTAGGTAATAACAACCTCATGTGTGAGTCCTGATTTGGTAGCCATTAGTCCCATGACAAATGTTTCCAATGATTCTTCAGATGCATTCTTCCTTTCTTTTATTTGTTGGTCAAGAGTTTTTGCACAAACACCCTTATCTCCTTGTACGCACACATCGCAGCCCAAGATTAATGACAACAGTGCACAGAATCTTGGATTGCAAACTCCTTTGAAAAATTGGAGCGGGAGGTGTTTTCATTCTAATTTCATCTTTACGTTGGACAGGTAGAAGACTTTTAGCATGCAGAATCTTTTTCTTGGATGTACTCATAATTATAATATTATTCCTTGCCAATGTCTTAATTGATATAGATGAATCCCCTGCAAGAAGAGGTATGTCGACATCGTTTGACATTGCCATGGATGCTTTCTTGTTTATACTATTCCCAATCATCATTGCATCGGCTTGAAACTCTGCAATTATGACAGGTCCAACAGAATCCCCATCATCATTGCTTCCGTGATTGCAACACTTGGAGAGTAGCTCCTCTAATGTATTTGAAAAATTAGGCGACAATGTACTCATTGACTGCATTTCTTTAGACTTGCAATTAGTCTCTTTTTGTCTTGCTTTGTTTTCTTGCGCCGGAGTGATCGTACTTCTTTCCTAAATGAAAATGACTTGATACATTTTTTCTCTTCTGGCTATTCTCTCATTGGTTGCTTACTTGCATGCTGGTCGTATATCAGCATCGCAGATAGGATTAATGAATATTCCACATTCCGCCCATTCAATGAGAAAGATTGCTACCTTTTCCACTGTTTTTCCAATATGGAATGCAACGTTACTGCAGTCAACATCAACAGTTGAAATTACGACGCCGTGGATATGTGCTAATCCACGGCATATGGCAGCAACATTGGCTCATGTTAGACCTTCGAGGGAGTATAGGCCCTCCCCTGCACCGTTGACGCCCATGACAATTACGCTTCTCCTGTTTAATACTATTAATCTGAATGAAGTAGTTGGTTGTTGTAAATATTGTATGCAACTTAACACTGTACACTATCTAACCAACAATAGTCTAAGGTCCGCACCATATGTGTGTGTTGTGTCCCTGCATCTACGTTGCCAGAGGGGGCATGATTTTTATTTGTCGCTGCACTCAACCAAAGTTCTTTGAACATTACCCTCCATACACACACTCTCTGCCAACTACCTAGACTTTTATCAAGCATTTTTAGCATTAAAAGTAATTTTCAAAGTACTTCATCATAACAATAAAGAACCTGTTCAAACCAATCATGATGTAAGCAGGAATACAATCCAATCCAACTTCTCTGTCACCGCCCACTTCTTTGGTGTTTATGTACTTCCATCCATCACTTGAAATCACCTCTCACAAAGCCAGCATTTTCAATCCCACCCATTAAAGCAAACCGGCAACTCCAGCAGCAAATGCCATCATGGTAACACCAGCACTCATGGCTCCGCTTTCCTCCTCGTTCATGGCCACCTGGGGGAGGTCGTTCTTGGTTAATTCCACTTCCATGGAGAATGCCGCCTCCTCAGACTGAAGAAGACGTTCACCAGAGGAGAGACGACGGTCGGTGGGATCGTTGTATTGAAGTTCAGCAATACCAGATATGTAGATCGTGTTAGACCCATCGTCGTAAATCTTGGGAATCATAAGGGTTGAAATCTTGACCTTCTTTGCACTGCTATTATCGGTATTGACAGGGGGTTCGAGAGAGGTGACGAAATTGATCTCCCCTCCAGCATTGATAGGCGAGGTAAGAGTAACACCACTGTTGGTATCCTTCTTGATGTTGAGGGAATGGATTTGCTTAATAGTGACGTCTTCATCATCATCACCAATGGAAACACAGATATCCAAAACGGTACCAATTGCGACGGCACTTGAAGTTGCCGGGTTGGTGCATGCTCCAAAGGCAGCTCCCACAGTAATGGTGCGCTCGGCAGAGGCAGCAGCAGCAGTGGCGTCAAATGAGGCGGTGGTAACAGTAGTTTCAAAGTCTCCACTTTGAGCAAAGGTGGTGCTGGTGGTCACGTCGAGCATGTAGGCCAACACACTTGTTTCCGCGATGTCATTGATGACATCGGCACGAGCACAGAAAGATTTTGAAATTACATTGACTCCATCAACTGGGGCCTTATTTTTCTCGCTGGCATCAAAATCATAGTTGAGGAGTGGGGTGGTGACATAGTCAGCACCGACACCTGCAGCATTGGATCCGTCCCCTGCTTTGGCAACCGCTGTACCTTGAACTGCAGGTTCACCGGAGCCACACTCTCCGACAACAACACTAGCAACGAGGGTTGAATTCAAGAGAGAACTTGGATAGGCGAAATCGCATTCCACAACTCCTCCACTAGGGTCAACGGTGGTTCGGCAAGGAACATCGGGGGCTGGATCAGTTCCAGCAAGATAAGCCACCGCTTCTGCGGCAGATTTGGGGGTCCGTCCAGGGACGATGGTCGACTGAGCATACTGAGTGAGCATAGGCTGTTGAATTAAGGTGAAAAGAAAAGAGAGGCGGTGGGAATAATGTCAAATCAAATTGATGCATAGCAAATAATAGCATGACCTGGGTAGATAGTGACTTACTACTTGTGCTAGTGTCTGTGCTGGTTCTTCCTCTTTTTTGTACTCCACAGATCCAATCCTTGTTTATTGCAAAAGATGATGTGCACAAAATTCGACAAAGTTAGGTAAGACCTGAAGAAATATAATATGCACAAAGAAATTATTCATGCACAATATCTTGGAATCTCACAGTGTGTAGCTAGCTAAGTTGTGAGGACTAAATGAAGATGCAAAATCTTTCCTCCTTGTGATATGATCTGAATATTGTCATCGGCAGATATTGGATCGTCCAACTTCTGCCCTGCCACAAGCAGGCCATTTGAAGAATCAAAATAAAACCCGCGAGTTGTTCCTGGTTCCATTTTAATTGGATCAGAAATACCTAAATAAACATATTTCGAGTTATCCAGATCTTCAAAATCGGCTTGGCTAATTACGGTCCAACCATCGATATTGTTTTCGTTTCCTACAAAACTTCCTGGTCTTGTATAGAGCGTGAGAGTAGTGGCCCCTGCGGTCATGTAGGTGGATAGCTGTGATAGATAGATATCATCATTCGATTCCGATGTTATGTCAAACATGATTCCGGAGACACCAGTTGCCCATGCTGCGGGCCAAGGAGTGGAAAGCTCCCAAGGACCACAATCTGAAGTGCACTGTGACTGTATTTCTCCTGCTTCACAAACATCCTGTAACCAACCAAACAGTGAAAAAAGTTCAATTGTCAGTTAAGTATTGTCAAACGATTGGATAAAGATATCAAACTTAAATAGCATGAATGCATTAAATAATCAGATGCATGTGGCTCACATTTTCACAGCAGTCGTCTGCCATGACATTCCAGCATTCTCCTGATAATGTATTGCAAGTATCAACTGTGCAACCTCTCCCGTCGGAACAGTCATCATCACCTTGTGATTACAAATATTTGATATACGTAATGGAAAAAAGAGTGATTTAAAATGACACACATAGATCAAGTAAACATGAGAACATATTCATATTGCACAATGATTTGGTGTAAAGAATATTCAAACAACAATAAACTTACTGGAGCATATTTGATCAGGTACACTGTTTACCGGGGAGACGCATGATCCCCTACTAGAAACGTGCTTCCACATTGTCTGAGAGATATTGATAATGAGGGGAAGGACATTTTTTGCAGTTGCGTTTGTAACAATGACAAAATAATAAAGCTCTCCCAGAGCAAAATAAAAGCACAAGCGATGAATAAAAGGAAAACTCTCATATGGCGTACCTGTGCCACACGTTTCGGATCCACACTGACACCTGCAAGCTCAACTGCTTCGTTATTATTCCAATTATCGATCTCGTTCCTATCATTCTCGTTCCAGTATCCTCCAAATGTATATGCTATATTCGACACTGTTAACCACATGGAGGTCGGATGTCATGTTTAAAAATAGGCTTAGTCGTTCGCGACAATGATGTGAAATGAACAAAAACATGTTGCTAATAAACAATTGTTGAAAACTTACTTCTGCCGTCACCAGTTGGACACTGATGACAATATGACATTATTGTGGCCCATCCATTGGACACGTCTTTAACTGGACAGGTATTTCCGCACGTGTCTATGAGAGGCTAAGAATAAATGGCAAATAAGAGCAGTATGGATTAATGCTGAAAAGTGAGTGCACGGCATCATACAAATATAGAATTAAGAATGGAATAATTCACTCACATTGTAATAATTTATGTCGTGAGTATGCCCACTCCCAAAGTTGTGCCTACGTCATCGAAAGCGAATAGTATACAATGTGAGTTGAAGAGTTGTATGAAATGAAGCACGAGGTATATCTCACAAACAGTATCTATTGATTCAATTTTCGTACTCACCCAATTTCATGGGCGAAAACAAAGACATCCCATAAAGTGGCGGCATCAAGGTTCACAAAATCTCCTTTCATGTCACCTGATACACCAAATCCATGCTCAGGATTGCAAACTTCGCCAAGAGATGCAATGCCTCCACCCAATACTTTCCCCAGTAGAGCATGGTGAAGATCAACACCAATATAGTGCCACGTATCTTGTGAACCATATGCTGCCTTCATTATGCCAAGTACATCCTCGGCGTTTGTGATGGCCGGGTCGTCGTAGATGTCGGTCAAAGCAATGTGTACAACATTCACTGGGAGATCATGAGTGTAAGAAGAAGTATTGAACGTGAAAGTTAGCATTATTTGATTTTCATGCCATGGTCATTTGGAGAGGAGGATATACAAAATGAACTTACAGTGTGTGTCAATCTCCCTCTCGAATATTGATGATGCCGCAGTAACAATGGTATTGACGTATTGAATAGCGCTGCCGAAATCATTATTTTTCGCCACGAATGCACTATCGATTTCAATGTACAATCCAACTTCATAGGAATACTTTGCAGGGAAATTATCGGTCGCATATAATTTTCTTCCGTGGTTAATCTTTCTCTTGCTCTTGGGGGATGCTTTGACATGACCATTGATGGATTCCAATAGCGAGGAGAAATCGATTTTTCCGTCCTTGCTGTTGGAATGAATCGCATGCTCATGTTTGGAGTGATGATCGTCCTCGTGACTGGAATGATGATTGTCCTCCTCCATTTCCTTGGATTGAGTACGTCGACCGAGGATATCATTGAGGATACTGATGCCGCCACTATCTGTGTCACTATTGCCGGTGGTACCGCAGGTCCAATCGGGTGGAACGAATGCGTCCGCTTTGGACACGGTGGTAACATTGGTGCTATCCGAATCCACCATCTGCGCAATATTCAAAGGCTCGTCGTCTTTGGCTTGCGAGATACCATTCACGGTTCCGGTATTTTCATCCACGACGAAAAAGGAAAACAACCCCGCACTGTCACTGCCGTCATCTTGATGGGAATCGGACACCAGGAATTTGATTCCCGTGGCGGGAACTTGGAGGGTCTCCCCACCGTTGATCGAATATGTGGTCGCTTCAGTCACAGCGCTCTGCGCTTGGACAACATCAAAGTCGATTTCTTGGGGACTACCGCCGGCTGCAACATCATCGATCTCTCCTACAATTGTGAATTGAGGGTGAGCGACCCCTTCGATCTGCGCCCTTCGTAGGTGTTGGCTGATGCTCTCATTGCTTTTGAGACGGCGGCGACCTCCTGCGCCAGTCGTAGGCGATGCCGCTACGACATTTGCCGTGTCGATGGTGGATGAGAGAGCGAATAGGATGGCGCTTAGCGCTCTCCATTTGATGTTCATGATGGTGAATGGTGATTGGGAAACCTTGCTAGAATTGAAATTTTCTTCGGATTATTATTATTGTGACAAGAGAAAAAATAAAATAATAGGAGTAGTTGTTGTATTTTTTATGCGATCGACAGACCACCGAGCGGCCGGATGGAGCCCGGTTTCTCATCACTTTTTGTTTCGTCTTTTTTTGTGGGCAATATTATTGTTGAACCCTGTTCACAATTAATCAATCCTTGATTTTGTACTACTCTAGAAATTTCGTTATTCTCTAACTTAGGATTAAGGAACATATTGTAAAATTCTTGCTTTGCTTTTGAACCCTGAAGATTAGATCTACTCTTCCATCAAGCTTTATTTGAATGTCACATGATTTCTACCGTAAAGGGCGGCATGTATGTAAAAGCATCCACATAATTAAGCGTCGTGACTCAACCCGACTCAATTTTTTTGGTAGTTTGGACTAACATCATCGCATTTTTAATCACCATTCTCAGGCAATACATAATATTGCCTGTGCATGAATGGATTCTCCTTCCCAAGAGCTTTCCATTCATGTTGTATGTGCCCAACTCCATCCTCATAACTCCAAAAAATGGCTCAGCAACACCAAA
>JALLAR010000835.1:0-12447 GCA_036939335.1 Conticribra guillardii
GATGCTGTACTGTTTCATAGTATGTAGCCTTATGTTTTCCTTGAGCAAAGATGTAATTTAACTGCCATTGAGTTACCGTTGAGCTAGCGCAAAAAACAAAACAATAGTTGATAGGCATTGACATGTACTTGCTTTGCTACAATTGATTATCTAGTACAGCTTTATTACCACTTGTGGTAATTTTTAGCTTTCAGACGAAGAATTAAATATATGAGTATCACTGCACAGACAGAATTTATACTTATAATATCATCAACGCTATGTCTATCTTTATGCAACTTCAAAGATTAATAAAAAAGAACATAAAATAATGCAATCAAAATAATATTATGACTGTTTCTGAGCTATCAATTGTTGACATATCTAACAAATCAAGGGTTTGAACCCCATGGGGAAGAAACAAATATTGTGCACTTAACCACCACTCATCACTTGTCAACACCGTATGGCTGCACTGAGTTAATTACTATTTATAAAACTAGTTTTTGGGACTTTTGTCTCAGGAATGTGCTTGTTCACGTTTGAACGTGAGTAAAAAATGTGTGCACGAGCTCCAAAATCATTTAAATTTGTGGACCAAAACATTAAACAAATTGTGATTGCACAATTTTTGCTTGTTATATGTGTGGGAATCATACTCGATAATCGTGTGGAACGAAAAATAGTTATAACAAGGGAATTACAACAATCAGCCATCACGTTCACCTAGGAATAGGGAATAGACCATTTCTACGATTAGGGAATTGAGTAACCACAACTGGCAGGAAAAACCTTAACCAGTTAATGACTTGTAGTATTATCCAAAAAGTTCTCTCCCCCCATTTATTATTTATTCCCTGTAATCACTGGCTACCACTTGCACAATTTTAGATGGTAAACAACCTACTGATGTGAAAAATCCAACATTGCTTTAACTAAAAAGAATCAAATTTGTCTCTTGTAGGAAAGCACACTCTTCCTAGATGACAGAAACAGAAATATACTGCAATCATTTGACTCCATGTTGTGAAATTGTCAATTTCTTAGGCTGTGATTTAGTTTATAGAACTTATTCTGCCATTCCTCTGTTCATGTACTTCACATGTACATGAATTCAGATTTATAGTATGGTGTACTTCAATAGTGTGCTCTGTATTCCATCAGAAAAATAGACCCAAGTCCAAAAATAAGAGTAAGAGGATCCAATATCGCAAAAAGCTGCAAATAGTTCCACAACACAACATCATATTTTTTTTGTGGCCAATCATTTCATCCTCTCCTGATCAATATTATTATGATGCCAATCAAAGCAATTATTATGTCATCATCTTACAATTGTCAAATCCATTATGGAAGATTTTACTTCTTCTTCTTCTTCTTCTTCTGCTTCTGAGGCAGATGCTGGTAGTCTTGTTGATTAAAGAGGAAAGAGTTCTTGCTATATTTATATTGCCGGCTGTCGGCTGTATTGCTAGCTGTGTTGCTAGCTGTGTTGCTAGCTGTGTTGCTAGCTGTGTTGCCAGCTGTGTTGCCAGCTGTATTGCCAATGCCATCAGTATTTCACCTTGGGGAACATCATGCAGAGGAAGTGTGTCCTAGTCGGCAAGACAAAGAAGTCGGAGAAGACGAAGAACGCAGTGAATATCAAAATTATGGTTCAGAATATGACATTGGGGAAATAGACGAATCATTCAATTACTGTATTGAGCATTTTTATGGGTGGCAGAAAAATAGGGCAATCAGTTGAGCATAAGAATGTGGAGGTGTGTGTTTTGATTGAATATCTGGATCACATGTCACCAACATGTGTCACACCAACATAATGTGCACAATGACTTCTGAGCAGTGTAACGGTAACGCCCAAATCCAAATGCTGCAAGCATACATCATACTTCATACTTCAGCGTGTACAAACAAACATAATGGATTGAAAGCTGCAAACTATACCAACTGAGATACTACCCACATCGGCAAAAAAATGAAGGAGCAAGGAGATGAACGAACAGTTCTATGGCTCTATGGATATTTGTATATGGCCCCGGATCCAAAAACTTAAATTTGGGCAGAGCAACAAATTGGTTTCACCATCACCAACATGCCAGTGCCAGTGCATTATCGATATCGAATCATATCCTAGCAGCTTATCATGACATGAAGGTAACACCTATTATGGAGTGTAACAACTGTGAAGATGAATTTGACAATGTAACATAATCACATATTTCTTCAGATTTTGACATCCAGAATTCTGCTGTCAATGCTTCTCTGGCATTTTATAGACGAAGGGCGGACAGACCAAATCCATTTCCTCTGTCTGTCCCTTGTTCTGGTAGGAGATAGATGTACATAGGTAGTATCGTAGGTACTACTCCTAGATAGTAGATATCGGATATTACGATAGTACTGTAGTACGATAGTACCTATCTACTCTAGAGAGAAATAATAATAATATCACAATGATCGGTTTTGACTTCTGACAATGATGATGTTGTTGTATCTATCACATAGTAATATTATCACGACACAATGAAGAGCCCAAGAAGTAATACTACTACCCAACAACCACCACCACCACGCCACCATCATTATGACGAATTCCCAACCAAACGATCTCAACACACAATCGACACCGAAACGACCGATACTCAAACCACGGCCGAAATGGAATGCGCTCCCTTCTTTGTCGATCTGCGTTCCCTGCCGAGAGGACAGTTGGATCATTTGAGGGGGGTGGGGCTCTTGCCGCCGCTGCCTCCTCCTTCATCTGCATCCACTCGCACTGGTAGTGGGACCGGGAGGGGCGGCGTTGGCGGGACTGGAATTACGGGAAACGAGGAGAGGATGAGCGAAAAGGCTGCCAAAATTTTGGGGGTGGAACAAAATAATACTGGCATCGACGATAGCAGTGCCACTAATGGTGAACGAATTGTCATATTGGAAGAAATTCAAACTAATACAACTTCACCCCTGGAATCAGAAAACGATTCTCCTGACACGTCTTCAGTGTACGCCATTCGCCTACTCCGCGCACAGCACACATCGTATCTCACCAAATCGTTATGCGATCCATTATCCAGAGGATTTGTCAGTTTAGATGCGTCTCATCCGTAAGTCTCCTCTCCAACTAAAGAAAGAAGCTGCAATGGGCTAATTTTATTCGCTGCGTTGTATTCATATTCAAGTATTGTTAACTTTGTGCTCAAAATCCCATTTACATATTATTTCATATTATTCTTACATCATGCAGGTGGATGGTTTATTGGATCATGCACTCTTTGGATTTGTTGGGTTATTTTGATCTTGATCTTGATGACAATGATGAGTGTGCTAGCAGAAGTGCCGAGGATGGTGTCAAGGAAATGGAACTTTTGCAAAAAGGTCAATTGTTACAAAGGGTGGTATCCACATTAAGTCATTGTTGGACGGATGTTCCTCTCGAATTTAATGCAAAGGAGGTGGAGTGTGATGATAGATTGAAACAACTTCTCCTCAGCAACAGAAATAGTAAAAATGGCAGAGATACTTGCACTAGTGGAAGAAACAGCGACACGAGCCAGTCCAACAATATCCGCATTATAGGAGGCGGATTTGGCGGAGGACCTTCCCAAATGCCGCATTGCGCTCCCACTTATGCGGCAGTATTGGCATTATCTATTGTTGCCAGTATTGGAAATGGCACAAGCAGCAGCAGGAGCAGCAGCAGCAGCAGTGGTGAAAAAATGCAACAACATCATCATCATCCCTTTTATAAAGCGGGAGAAATGGCAATGCAACTTTTGAAACGTAGACGGTTGCAATTGTATGCCTTCTTTTTAAGTTTGAGAGAATTGGAACAGAACGACTCGGGCGGCGATTGCAATTCAGAGTATGGTGACGATGACCATGATAGGATGGCCTTTCGAATGCAGCACGATGGAGAGATTGATGTTCGTGCATCTTACTGTATTTTAGCACCGTGTCATTTGCTGGGGTTGGTTCATGTCAAGCCACATAGGAATAGCAATAGCAGCAATGATGCCGGCATTATCAACCCACTCTTATCTCCCGCAATCTCTCGTCACATTGCCTCATGCCAAACCTTTGAAGGAGGGTTTGGTGCCGAACCATTCAATGAAGCTCATGGGGGATACACCTTTTGCGCACTGGCCGCACTTCGAATACTGAATGCTGTTTTGATGATTGATGTGGAGGCATTGCAATCATGGTTGGCAAAGCGTCAAATGGGATTTGAGGGGGGATTTTCGGGAAGGACTAATAAATTAGTCGATGGGTGTTATTCATTTTGGCAGGGTGGTGCGGTGGCTGTTTTGGATGCTTGGTACTACGATGAAAAAGAAGAAGACAACGAAGATGACAGCGATGATCAACATAATGATGAGGGAGGTCAAAATAAAAAGGAAATCTCATTCGACGAAGTCATGCTCCAAAGATACATTTTGCTGTGTGCCCAGGATGTCAATGGGGGATTGAGAGACAAACCCTCCAAGCCTCGAGATTTTTATCACAGCTGTTACAATTTGAGTGGTTTGAGTGTGGCACAGCATGCATTGCAGTCTTGGCCTCCCGAAATTGCACCTGCGAATAATGACAATGTTGATGATGCTACTGACAAAGCTTGTCCTCTCAATCGTATTTTTGGAGATGGTAGTTTCAATATTATTGGGAAAACCGACCCAGTTCTGAACATTAGAGTGGAGAGAGTTAAGTTTATGCTTTCTCAGAGCTTTTGAGGTGATGATTTTGCATATTGCACGTTGAAAGAAGTAAAGTAGAACTATTCGGCTCAAAAGGTTTTATCAACTCCAGTGATGATCTTACAGAATGCTTCTCATTCAACACTATCAAGCCTAGGTAGGTATATTGTCAAATTATCACTATCTGCATCCTCCTAAGTTTGAATATGCTGTCAATCTGTTGTAGACGCATAAGAGCCAGCCGGATTTCTCAGGTATGCACTATCAAAATGTTGTTGCTAGAATAAATAATTCCTACTAGTTTCATTTTTTTATGCATTGCGCTCTCTACTTGGACTGACATTTTTTTGACCAATATTACTATCCCAAGCAAATCAAAATAATGATCGAAACAACAAGTCAAAAGAACGCATCATCAAACGATGTTTCATTATTTGGTCCTTGCGGTGGTGTTGGGACCAACACTTCCTGACATGGTGGATCATCGTAGTGATGAGCTGGCTGTTCGTTGAAATTGTCCCTGATAGGGAAACCTCTCTCGTACCGGTTTTGGATGCCATGCNTGATGAGCTGGCTGTTCGTTGAAATTGTCCCTGATAGGGAAACCTCTCTCGTACCGGTTTTGGATGCCATGCATGTCCATTCTGTTGCCAAAAGACGCCCCACTGCCATATTGGTCATATGAGTTATTATTTTCGCCTCCATAAAATGGTGGATTGGAGAACTCATTCATACCACTATTCTCTTTGTTTCCATCTGCAACTTGCCACCCTGAAAATGGGTCAGTGAACCCACCAAATTGCGGGTTTGCTGAACTGCCAAAATTATTCATTTCGTCAAAGTACGGTTCCTCGCCATAGAAGGCTCCGATATCCTGGGTGTGATGTTGAGAAGCATGCATCATGCTGTGGAATGGAGGCTGCTGTTGGGGCATGCTTGCTTTATAGTTGGTATGACCATAGTTGTTGTTGAAACCAGAAGACATGGAATAACCCGCGGATGACATAGGCCTCCCAACAGATGACATTGGTCCATTGGGAAATGATTCCTGCGACATCATCATATCATGATTATTGCGCCTCGCCACAAAGGGAGGTGTTAATGCAGCTCTGGGTGCCATTCCTAAAGCCTGCGGAACCATTTGAGCTGATGGCGCCCCCAAGTTTTGACTGTATGGATTTGTTGCCATCCGACCATATGAATTCACTGGCATAATCTCGGATCGAATGAAATTACTGCCATACGCATCCGCCATGTGATGGGTGGTTCCGCGATGAGTGATATTTCGTGGCGTCGCAGATTGGGAGTAATGCTGCTGCTGAAGCTCCATTGCCTTTTGCTGAAGAAGGCCAGCGCTTGACATGCGATTCGAAGTAACACTAGCCTTTCGGCGGTTGGCTGGAGTACGGAAGGCTGATTGTGTTTGGTATCGATTTTTCTTGGCAGAGTAGCCTGAGTTTTCTACATTTGATGGAAAAATTGATTGTTCTTTGCATCTTTTGGTGTCGTGAGAGGCAGTATTCAAACTTGCTTCAATATTGTTGGGGTCAAAGCTATATTGGCTGAACGGATTTTCCTTTGGGGAATTGAAGCTAGTCTGCTGCAATGATTTTTGCTGCCTCTTCTCTTGGTGCCACGATCGCGATCCCTTCCGATTGCCACTCTGTTGTTTTGAGTGTGAATACGAGTTATTTGCTCTACTACTTTGGTTGCTCTCCTTTGGAGTGCCCTTTGGAGTTGTAGCATTTCCTGTGCGCGCTGAGTTGTTTTCATTTCGAACTGTCTCTCCATTTCTGCCACTTGGACGAAGATGATCGTAGCGCATTGGTGTTAGATTGCTGTTTCGTTGGAACCTTGACGGCGGATGAGGAGATGGAGTAACGACACTCTTCTGGGCTGATTTCCCAGCAACCGTTTCGGATACAGAGGAGTCATGCTCAGAAGCACGACTATTCCTTCTGTCATCATCTCCTTCATCTGTTGCAATCTTTCTTCTCTTATTATGGATGCGCAGATCATTGACACTAGAAACTGCATTGCGATGTTTTTCAAGGACTTTCCTCTTCTTTGGAGGTGCCGAAGAAGACTTTGATGCTGCAGGAGAAAGAGAAAATGAAGACTTTTCAATACGATCGTTTCCATCCACAGTTACTTGCTCGTCTAAACCAATAAGACTGCTGATAAGACGGATGCTTTTGGGAGAAATTCAACGTGAAACGATAAAAACAGTTAGCTTTCACCCCGTGAAAATGAAACAAAATGAGAACAATCATATTGCCTTACTATGCACGTCCAAACTTTTCAGGGCACGGAATTCTGAGTTCCGACTCTGTTGACACATCAGCAGAAAATGTCAATAAACCTCCTGGGCGGTCGGTATAAACAAGAAGACTGTACGTTACAATTCGTTTACCACCATATTCATCAAGGTGACTAGTATCCTGATCCCTCCTTTCGAGCTTGATAAGAAGTTCCGTCCCTCCTCTATCGCGTTCTTGTATACACGCATAAAGCTTGAGTGTATGCTGGAGTATCTTTGAAGAAGCAGCTTTGAGATTATTTCCAAACGGAGGTGACATGTTGCAAGCCTTTTCAATACCATCGCTGGAACTGTTCAACACGTCCATGAATGTCGAAATATTATTGCTTCTGAGCTTGGCTGTGGTATCTTGGCCAACACCTGCAATTTGATTCAACACGCCATCATTCTCCCCCCAGAGACTAGCCGCAAGGGACCTTCGCAGGAGCAAACCTTGTACTGCAACTTGCCCATTACCACTACCTTCTTTTGCATATTCTTCAACAGCCGAAAGGACTGGTGTGAATGCACAAATTACACGAGAGAAAAGAATGAGCATCGGAAGTAAAAAAAATCAAGGCTTTCTGCTTGGTTGCTACAATGATCGAGACATTTGTACTCACTACGTGAAGCTCCGTCAATGGCAGCAGACATCTCTTGGCGAAGAGAAAAGTCTTGAAAATAGTGCTGGCCGATAGCCGCCTGAAGTAAGACAAATACTTTTTCATACGGGGCCTGAATTCGAACTTTGCTCGGCGGACCATCGAGTTTGTATTTGATCGTTTTATGTGCTTCGTTCAGTGGCTTCTTTTCGTTTCGCCGAACTGGGGATTGCATCTTACCACACCTAGATAGCATTTTAAGAAGCTGAAGCGGACCAGAGTCGTGTGGTAGTTCAACAATCGATTTCATGGTCTCAAAATCAATGAAGTGTCGGCTCATAATGTGACATCCGGCAGCAGGATTTACTGTGCCATCTTCCTCCATGGAAATGGCATTTACTTTTCTCAACTGCTGAATTGATTGTGTGCACTTTTCAAGCACGAAGGAATGAATTGCCTCGTCACCATTTCCGTTCATTCCATACATGAGAGGATTGCTTTGGATTCGCCTGAAAAGGAACGTCCCTTTTACCCAATCACTAGCTTCTTCTGCACTTTTGATCACACCCTGTGAGATTTCATTGTTTATAACTTCCGTCAATTTGCAATTATCCATAAGGTGGCTTTCAACAACTTTCAGGCTGCACATGACATGTTTTTTGGCCGAAAAAAGTACATTAAATCGCGTTAGAGGTCGATGAAGGCCTGTGAAATAAAGACTTGCATCATACTATATCCAGGAAAATAATAATGCATCTGCACGTACCCGTGAGAAAGATTCTCAAAACGGCGTTGAGACTGAGAGTCTGTCATAATCACCGCTATGCCGCTTGTGTCAAACCCAGGACGACCAGCTCGGCCAATCATTTGCAACAATGTCCCAGTATCAATATCTTGATGCCCGTTAGCAGATCCTCGATAGGCAGATGTACCCTTGATTAATACCATATGACTAGGCAAGTTGACGCCCATTGCAAGTGTAGATGTTGCACAGAGACAACTGATATTGCCACTCATAAAAGCCTCTTCCACTAATCTTCGATCACCAGCATCAAGTCCAGCATGATGGTATCCTATACCCGCTCGTAGATATCTCTGCAGTATTGCACTGCTTGCTTGATTCGAAAACTTTATCAAGGCAGAGTTGTCCAATGATGCTTGATTGGAGTAAGACTTTGACAACTCTTCTGAAAGTTGCTCCGTGTCTTTTTTCGAATGACAAAATACAATTGCAGGCCGACCAGACGAAAAACGCCTCAATAGCTGTGGAACATGCCTATCAAGGCCTTTGTCAAATAGATATCTATTTGTACCGACAAATCCACAAGCCACAACGTGCGTTTTGAGCGGAACAGGCCGATAGGAGATATCAAATGCATATGCTTCACCTGATTCAATGAAAGATGCGATTTGTGCCACATTGGGAAGAGTAGCAGATACTGCAACTATTCTCATATTAGATGCTAGAGCTTCTGATGTCGCTACTTTGTAGCTTTAATTAGGACATTGGAAAATAAACGACGATACAGCCACCTTCAGAAGTTGATTTATTCATTCGAATAAACAAAGAAATGCACAACATTGCCTCACCTTGAAGATCCAATCTCTGAAGCAGTAAATTTTCTCGCACACGCCGCTCTTTGGATAGTTTTCATCCGACCAATAATGGACTCCAAACAGCTCCCACGCTCATTTTCTCCAATCATGTGCACCTCATCCACCACCAGCAGCTTGATGCTCCCAAGCAACACCACGTAGTCATTCCATTTGCGTGTAATCGAGTCCCATTTTTCGGGAGTGGTCAGAATCAAATGCGCCGATGCAATATCACCATAGGAGGAGGAAGCGGCAGTTGCATCACCAGTAATTGTAGTGCAGACTATTCCTGGATCAATGTCGGCAATCCGTTTGGACCAATCTGCCTGTCGCTCCTCGCACAAGGCCTTACTGGGCGCAATATAAACAACTTTCCTCGTGTTGGACACACCTCCAATTCCACCTTGCAACTCATGTTGTAAATGCCGCCCGGTAAGATTGGATGCAAACAATCTTCCCATGGCCATTTCGAACAAGACTGTCTTTCCAGACCCGGTGGGAGCACTCACGATTATATTATCATCACTATTCGCTAATACTTGCACCATTTCTGATTGCATATGATTGAAGGATGTGAATTTCGATTTCCAAAAGTTGGCAATGGGATGAGAAAAGACGGTATTCACTGGTATGTTGCGCCGTGTGCTTGGTGGACGATTTTTGGAGTCAAGATGATGAACAATCGGGTCGGGAGTTCGTTTGTAGGCGGGTGGTTTGAAATGGGAGTGATGTATGCCTAGCCATTGGAGCTCGTTTTGATGATTGGAGAGAGGGCTGTCTTTTTTGTCTTGTTGTTCGGGCAGTAGCGCTGTGGCGGAGGTTGGGTTTGTAGTGATTTTGTTCCCAGTGAAGAAATTGCTATCCAAAGCTATATAAATCGAAGGAGAATTGTTATTTTCGACACTCGACGTCTTCGTCTTTTGATTTGGTGGATCCTTCTGGTATGGATTGATCGGATTTGTTGCACTGCTTCTAACCAACACATTATCATCATTTCCAACCTTTGTCAAGTCGATAAGATGGGGCGACATAAGAGACGAAGAATCATATTCAGGGCAAGATGGCGACGAATTATTTGTTGGTGTTGCTTTCTTGAAGAATGACGAAGAAGGACCTCCATTGCCATTGCTTGAAAATAGTTCCAAAATCTCGTCGTCATCACTGTCGTCGTTATTCCGGATTTTCTTGGACGATTTCTTCGCTTGTAAACTACCGACGTTCAAGATGGAATCAATCGTAGAGGACGCATCATCAGCATCGTGATAATGGTCACTTGCATTGCTTAGACGAGATTCACCAGTAGCTCCATTAGCACTAACAACTGTAGTACTCTCTTCATCTCCCAAGCCATCATCATCGTCGTCATCATCACAATCTACTTCTGGCACTACTACCTTTTCTCCTTCCACATTGGACGATCCAATCAAGGTATCATTTGCTTGGGAATCATCCATCAACTCAATGTTGTTGTTGGCAGATGCAGTAGTAGGATTGCTCAATGATTTACTAGATGACTTGTTAATAATTTGTTCAATGGAACAAGATTCCTCATTGCTGTTGCTGATGATGGCGTTGTTGNCTAGATGACTTGTTAATAATTTGTTCAATGGAACAAGATTCCTCATTGCTGTTGCTGATGATGGCGTTGTTGATAATATTGTCGATATTATCATTGCCATCACCATCATCACCGCCACAATGAAAACCAGCACCATCACCATCATCACCCTTACCAGTATTTGGGTCTCTATTCGAATGTTGAGAATTGGAAAAGAATTCCATCAATGCATCATCGTCCAAATCCAAATCATTATCCAAATCACCGTCATTGTCATTATTGCTGGAATCGGACTTGGCGGTGTTGGAGTTGTTGCTGGAGATCTTCTCTCGAGCCATTTTAATGATGTTGGTGATATTGTCTGTTGCATTCTCCACTGGATGAACCACAGTCGTAGTGTTGGCATTCTTGGACGTGTGTGTAACATCCGCAGTGTCACTAGTACTGCCATTGGTTGAAAATAATTCTAACAATGCATCATCATCATCATCATCATCATCATTAATGTCACCTGTGTACTCATTGCTAGCTTTGACGCCATTTCCATTGGCATTTCCATGGTCAATAGCAATCACATCGATGCTCTTCTTGATTGCGCGATTGGATTTCAAATTCGATTTGCTACAGTCTTTGGTGCGATGATTGTTGCTGATGAGACGTTTGTCTTTGACGGTGGAATCGCCAGCGGAGGATGACGACGAAGAAGTTGTTGACGATGACGATGTTGATGAAGATGACGATGATGCAGTGGAATCATTGTCCGAGTCGGATAACGAATCTTCATCTTTATTGGTGCTGAGATCATCCTCGCTATCATCTCTACCATTTGTCTTGCTGGCACTCAAATTGTTCTCCCTCTCGATGCCCATGGAATGATTCTTGCTGGCGCCCGAATCGTGCTTCTTGATCGACTTCTTGCTCCGGCCATTCTCTCGACCAGTTTTCATCTTGACCGAGATTGATCCATCGCCGCCATTACTTCCAGACGAATCACCGCTCCCCATTCTATTCACCAATGTCATTGGCGACGAATTCGAATCGAAAAATGAATCGTCGAAATCATCAAGAAAATCCACCACCATTCTAAAAATATGAGTATTCGTAATAATATAAAGTTTACTTGAGAGAAGAATTCACGTGATAGTCCGAGCAGTTGGATCCGATGCAGAAGAGCCGGATGTGTGGCGCCGACGGTTTGTTCTGGTTTGATTGATTCCGCTCGGCTGTCAATGGCGACGACGACAGCGACGACGACGATGATAGATGATGGTACAATAATTTTAGATATTAGATAGTAGTTGGCAATTATTTCAAACGACAAAGCCTTCTCCAATCTCTCAACAAATGGTGGAATTTTTGAAAATGATGGGACTGGTAAATGTAATATTATGATCGGCGACGGTCAAATTGAAATCATGGCCGATGGTCGTGCTGGAGATGTGTGTGTAAAAGATTGTTCGATTCGTCGTCGGCGGGCCGGCGAGCGAGGGCGCCGTAATAAAAAATATCGTAGTACAGTACAAGCTTGATGACAACATAGTAAAAATGATGCATACATAGATTGAACTTCATTTGTAGTACCCACCTATTCCCAAGATAAGTACAATACTTGTAAGTACATATATGTACGTACATCTACAGTTTAAAATAGAGTGCATGCCCGCGCATTAACAGGATAACGGCTAAGAGCCCTCAGGAGGGCACCAATTGTACGTACAG
>JALLAR010000836.1:0-12435 GCA_036939335.1 Conticribra guillardii
CAGTCGCTGGTGACCACGCGGCAGCTGTATCAAAATACCATCTACGGCACAACAACAACAACAGCTTCTCCAGTAACAGCAGCAACAAGAAGCACTTCTTTTCATTTAATTTACAACAGCAATAATTGGTATTGGAAAATACATGGGGGGAACTTGAGAGTAACTCAACAACTTATTTGAGGAGAAAAAATGACAATTTTACTTGGAAATTATTATTAAAAATGCACCTTTAATCCATGCTCCCATCTGCAATATCATAGTTGGCTCACCAACTCTACAATTCACAAATTCGTACAAAATAATAGTGCCCATTTTAATACATCATTCCACTGTTTGATTGTTGCATATGAAAAGTGTTATCATCTGCTTCAATTTCGAATGAGAAAAAAGGGGTGAAAAGAAAATTCTCGCAATTACATCTTTGTCAATATCGAGTCAAATTGATGACGTGCTCGCTCGGTCTGTAGGGCGTCCAGAGGGTTCGTGACGTGTAAAGACGTGACTCTCAATGGGGATGATCATCAATTACCGATTCCCGACTCACCGAATCCTACGTATGAATGACGTAAGCAACGAAGAGCACGTCAGCAATCGGGATCCGTCGACGTCATCGTCGAAACTGACGTAAGCGATAAAATACGTGGTCGGACGGACGGAGGGCGGGGAAAATAAAGATTCTGTGCACGTCGCAAGATCCCTGATTTAGTGTACACGTACATACGTACCAATACATGTACTAAAAATATTTTCAGAGTGCCGGAACTCGTACAAAATTTACAATTTTTTTAAATCGTGGATGAGTTCACTACTCAAAAAAACTGAGTAGTGAGTAGTGAAGTTCACTACTCAAAAAAACGAAGTAGTAGTGAACTTTGGCCATACCATGCAACATCATAGATGCGCGAAACAACACCACCACCACCAACAACAGGTTGTACTGCCGGAGCCGGAGCCATCGCCGGCATCTTTGTCGTCTCCACCATCGGCACCTTCCTCGTAGGCCTCCTCGTTCCTCGTCGGCCTCTTCAACGGCTTCGGCGTAGGCTCCTGCGTCGGCCTCATGGTATCAACTCAACGCCATCACCGGACTCCTCGTCTTGCATGGCCACTGGGCATATGATCATAATGAAACACCCCCACAAAACCCCTGGGTTCCTATAGTGCACAACGAAGACAATGGCGTCCTTGCCGATGGCGATCATGGTGCAGAAAACTATCACTATCACTAATAATAATGTAAATTAGTTTATTTTTTAGTTTTAATTCAACGCATGTGTTAATCATGCCATGGTGCACTGTATTGTGCATTATCATTCATTAGAGCATCACTCACGGTGACGTACTAGACGGCCGCGGTCTCAGTGGGATCACCACTGCTGCGACCGGCGCCAATACCGAGAATACGAGGAACAAGAACTGCTGCTTGTGCCATTGTGGTTGTGGCCACAGCAAAGAACACTGCGAAGGGCACCAATGCAAGGATCTGCTGGTGCCATTGCGACCAAGAGCTAGAGGCTGGCGGTGCGGAGAGGTTGCTTGTTGCGTGCGTCGACAGTCAATTAGTGATGAGAGTCTTGTATCTACTACATAGTATCTACTACTCTACGATACATAGTTAGTAGTGCATGGTGTGATCATCATGCGATCACACAGTATCTATCTATCATGTGATCGCCAAAGTTCACTACTCAAAAAAACTGAGTAGTGAACGTCACTACTCTCAAAAAAACTGAGAAGTGAACTTTTTATCCACGACTAAAAAATGGTACGAGCTCTGAAACCCTCAAAAGTTGAAAAGTACGTTCCATACACCATACATCCTAAGTACTTACGTACGTACAAAATCAGGGATCTTTCAGAATAGAGAGATCCAGGAAAAAAATATGATGATGTCAAACCTCAAACCGCAAGATAGACGGAAACCCACTCGCGAAGGCTGTTCATTCTCAGTTCCCGCCAGCCGACACTCTTGACCATAATCCTCCTCTCCCTGTCCTCACAGTGAGACGTCTATCCAAGCAACAACAGCAATACCATCTTCATCAGTAATAGTAACAGTAACAGTAGCAGTAACCATGTCGATGATCAACCCCCACAAACTTGGTGTCCACAAAATACTCAAGCACATCCCTCTCAATGCGATTTTCGATGCGCCCTCGAAAGCCCGTCTTCGCAAGGCGGTCAACATTGCCGATTTGCGTATGTGTGCAAAGCAGCGGGCTCATAAGGTCAGTGCCCCCGTTTATCATTCATGTTATGTTGTATCATGCTTTGCGATTGCTTTTAGAATGGTATTGTGACTGTCGTCGCGGATTGGGGATTTCGAT
Organism: Conticribra guillardii; assembly: GCA_036939335.1. NCBI lineage: Eukaryota > Bacillariophyta > Thalassiosirophyceae > Thalassiosirales > Thalassiosiraceae > Conticribra > Conticribra guillardii. The sequence continues at coordinate 2,328 of JALLAR010000836.1, forward strand.
TGATAAGTGATTTGTCGAGTGAGTAGATCTGGGCAATATACACAAGGAAAACATGCACGATACTATCTTTCCTTTAATTCTATCAATTACTTAGAAATTATTCAGGAAGAAGCCGTTGGATTGGCACACAACAACACGCATTGCCTCCTCATGAACGCAACCCTTCTTCTGGTGCTGGATTTTCTGTCCAAGTCGGTCCATGTCATTCTTATGTCGAAAGTTCGAACTTTTCCGATAAAAATGGGGCAATTTCTATTCTCAGCTTGTATACCTGTTAGTTCTTGTATTTTACTTGTCAGCAAACGCTTCGTCTTGCCGTAATACCAGCTTCATTAATTCTGGCGTTCGGCACCTTACATATTTCCATCTTGTTTTTTATTTCTGGAAGGCAGTTCATGTTAAATATTCATGCTTCCTTTTTAAATTCATACTCACCACCTCATCTACTATTCTCTCAATCAACTTTTTTACCTGTCAATTTTGTAGATGGTTTTCGACTATCTAGATGCCGGAGCTGACGACGAAATCTCCCTCCGTCGCGGAAAAGATGCTTACTCAGAGCTTGAAATGCATTTCCACGTCCTCTCCGGCCTCAAACCCCCTCTAGACCTGTCCACCAAAATCTTTGGCGAGGACGTCAAACTTCCCTTCTTTGGTTGCCCTACTGCTGGTAACCGTATGTTTCACTGGGAGGGAGAAACTGCAGCTGCCAAGGCAGCTCAGCATCATGGCACTCTGTATGGACTGTCCTCCTTGGCAACAACTGGTATTACAGAAGTTGGAAAATTGACTTCTGGGCCCAAGGTATTTCAACTCTATGTATGGAAAGATCGTGAGCTGGTGAAAGAAGTGCTGGCCAAGGCAAAAGAAGGGGGGTTCCATGCTATGGCACTGACTGTGGATTTTACCTGGTACGGAAACCGTGAGAGAGATATTCGTAATGACTTTTCCATCCCTCCCAAGTATTCCTTCGCTCAAATTGCGGAGGCCATCCGAAAGCCTGCCTGGACATACGACTTTTTGTCTCACGAGGCTTATACCTACGCATGCATTAACACCGATGTGCCAGCTGATTCCTTGGCGGCGTTTGTAAACAGTCAGCTCTGCCCCGAGTTCGACTGGAAGGACGCTGAGTGGTTATTGGGAGAGTGGAATATGCCTAGTGCAATTAAGGGAGTGTGCCGCCCAGATGATGCTATTAAAGCTGTTGAAACTGGATTCACAACAATGTGGGTGTCAAATCATGGCGCAAGGCAGTTAGAAACTTCCCCGGCAACAATCGATGTTCTTCCATCTATTCGCGAGGCAGTAGGTCCAGATGTTGAGATCATTATGGATGGAGGTGTTCAACGTGGAACAGATATTTGCAAGGCTCTTGCTCTTGGTGCCGATTCAGTGGGAGTTGGCAAACCTTACCTCTATGGATTGGCAGCTGGCGGAACAGAGGGTGTCATTAAGGCATACGATATTCTTAAAGTTGAACTTGATAGGGCTATGGGATTACTTGGAGCTGGAACTGTTGATGAATTGAAGAAGCGTGGACCTGGTCTCATTAAGAGGAGACACGCAAGTGCACGCGACTATCCTGATAGGTACGCTTATGAGCGAGGATATGGGGGTGGAGTGATCTAAAAGATGATCACATCGAGAAAATGAAAATGCATTACTTGATAAGTGGAGTCAGGGGGAGATTTTTGTTTAAGTTGATCGTACGAAAAAATTAGACTCTGCAATTCATGTGGTGCAAGAATTGCCAAATTTTGATTCCATCTTTCATAACACGACCGCAACTACAATGCAGCTTAGTAAAAGATCAAAAACTGTGTTTTATGTAACCACATGGAATAATTCAGAATAGACAGCATGGATTAAAAAACGAAGTTAGGAAAAGTGGCTCTCTCTCGAAAGATCTTAGTTGTACCTTGCTTAAACCATACTCTTATTCCTTTGATTTTTTAAATATATCAGAGATAATATGATTGAAGAAGAAACCAGTCTGGAAACTGGGGTATTGAATCATGAACTGGTTTCGATACCTTGAGTCAGGAGTATCCTTGAGTCACCTGGATCTTTCAGCCGGCAATTAAAGCATATGGTAATATAAATGTGCGCAGCAACAGCTACAAATCTACATGTGATAATGAACGAGAATCTTCTGTGGATGTAATATTATTAGGAATGCATTATTTGTTCACCTCTTTTTCAGAATTACTGCTGCCCCTGTGACATCTTTCCCTCCTTGCTTTCGCAATATACACTCTTCCCAGCTAAAAACTTGAAATCCTTTCAGTGTAGCGACCTCGTTAATGTATTCTCTGGAGTGCCCGAACCGTCCACTTGGAAGTAATTTCAAACCACTATCTGACCCCGAATCTTCATAGCTCTCAATTGTAAACCCAACTAGGCCATTATCAATGAGACACCTGGAACTCTCTGCTAGAACACTCGAAATATCGCCAACGTAAATGAACACATCAGATGCCAGTACGCAGTCTATCGAGTTGTCTTCCATCGTCGATAAAAATTGCGCTGCATCACTAACTATAACTGACATGTAGACATTGCCTCCACTTTTACTTTTTCTTTTCCTTGAAATATCTACCATTCTTTGCGATAGATCAACCCCAAAAACATTTGCTGATGGAATATCATTCGAGACAAGTTCACCTAATAAAGAGTGGAAAAAGGCGGGGACGAGATAATCATTGAGACCAGGGACTTGTATTCCTTTAAAAAGGCGGATGCTAAAAGTGGACTTTGGAAAACATTCCATCATTTTTGGCGCATACAAACTTGGTATTCAAAACTCACCTAATAATCCAGTTCCACAACCCAAATCAATGACTTGTTGGATTGACGATAATTCTTTTCCTATTTTGGACAGTGCTGATTGAAGAGCGGTATATACCAGTGTGTGTCCCTTGTATTCAAGCACATCTACAAGTTCAGATTCAAATCTTGATGAGTAGCCATCAAAAAGAGCACTGACATACTCAGGATCCAATTCCTTGGCCTTAGAAACAATATCATTATCAACGCCATCGCTGCTACCCTCAATACTTGCTAATTGCACCAATGCATGCCCGTCGTTCGGTTTGATTTCCAGAGCCTTTCTAAAAAATATAGCTGCTTGGTTGAACGCTTCCCGTTTCTTTTCCACAATTCCCATATTATTGAATAAATCTACAATATGTTTTTTTAAGGATTCCCAAACATGATCATGAAGAAACTCATTGCTTTGTGATGCTGATAAGTATGGATACGCATATTGCCCAGCCTTTAACAAATACCTCAATTGTTCATCTGAGTTCAATATCCCCGATTCTCTACCTGCCGCTGACACAAGAATGGAAGTCTTGATAAAATTTCCCAAAAGGGATGTGCATTCATAACTCTGATCATTACCGACATCGACCTGGATACCATTTTCACAACTCGAATATTGTTTTTTCGATTTTTCCATTGCCAAATGATACGACTCGTATGCCAACAGAGGTTGCTTCATTTTACGCAGTGTTGCTCCTTTGAATTCATCCACAATGGATTCACTTGGACATTTATTTGACACAAAGTTGCATAGGTCAAGAGCTGTTTGTAGATGATTGTCTTGATTCATGGTGGATTTGTTTTCCAAAGATCCATCATGTGATATTTCAATCATTTCCCCTCCTTTTGCATCCATCAATGGAATGGTATCAGATGTTACTGCGGAAGAAAGCAATAATGGCATGATAATTTCAAATACAGCAAGAAGAGACTGTTCATGAATGCCCTCTAATCGAATAGCCAAATTATAATAAAAAATGGCCATGTTTGCATCATGCAAAATATCGTGGGCAATACTTCCGGCTCGGGTTAAAGACTCGAAACGAATTTTGGGCGGTGGCAGTCTCTTTTCTGGCACTTCTGGCGACGGAATACCGACCGAGTAGTACAATTCCAGCACTTCCGAAATTAACTCAGTGTCCAAGCTGTTGGATATTGTTGAATCTTCAATTATTGATGATGAAGGTGGTGATATTTGCGAATCCAACAACTGTGCCAAAGAATGTTGCATTTTAGGAAAGTGCGGATCAACTTTGAGTTTTTCTCGACATATTGAAATTGCTTCTATGATATTATTATTGGGTGGGATATTATTGTTTTTGTTGTTTTGTGCCGATGCTACGACGATTGCTGTGGATGCAAACAAAGAATAACACCACCAGCAGGAAACAAGCGACATGCATGTTGAAAGAGCGCCGGTGCACTTCATTGTTTGATGAGATATTTCCCTCTAGAGAGAGAGAGGAGTGCAATTCCTATGCGGTTTGAAAATAGAGAAACAAGAGGGTGATATTGGTGATATTATTCTGTTAATCGAGTTTGTTTATGTTGCGCTTTGCATTGATTTTGGATCTTCCAATCGAGTAGATACTATCTTCTCTCTAGAGAGTATCTATGTATCTAGATTCCCGAGATTCCCTCGCTCGAATAAGGTTACACGTGGAAATATGTCAACGCAATGCACGCGACTTTGCTTTGAGTCTAAATATTTGATGTCTATGTATCTCTGAATTAAGATTTTGAACCTTTGAAAACGTTTGAAACTTCTTATTGGTTCGGCCCTCTTCGGCCAATGCCGATCTCTCTCTAGAGAGGTAGATAGAAGTGATGTAGGAATTCGTAATAAAATATCCAATATTTTTTTCAATTTTCCCACAATCCGCCGCCGCCACTGCCTCGCTCTACACCAACACCAATTAGATAGACATCTTCTAACACGCGCCCTCTCAAAGATAGATAACAAACCAACTTCCAAAATGGCCTTCAACAAAATGTTCGTCATGCTCCCCGTGATGCTTGCAGCGCGCAAGATCGACGGGGAAGATCCCAACATTGTTTTCATGCTGCGTTGTCTCTACGGCACCGTGCAGGCAATTGCCGTCATGGTCGTCTTGTTTATTTACACCAGGGCTTCCAAGGCGGCGAGCGAGAAGGAAAACGCGGGCGTCAAGATTTATGTCCCTCCTCCACCCGTGGTGAGTTATTGGACGAAGGCTCCTTTATTATTTAGAGATGTAGATCGAAAGAGTGCCGTGTTTGATAGTTTGGTCACTGTTGAACCGCGCCATGCCTCACCCCGTTTAATTTTCTCGACGTAAAAACAGCCCTTCGCCCCCCCCGACGCCAAAGTGTCCTACCAAGAAAAAGAACTCTCCACCCACCTCATCGCCACAGCCCGCGGCCTCGTCAGCTCCACCCTCTTTGGAGTCGCCATGACGGTCGGCCTCCACGTGTGGAAAGGAATGATTGTCGGCCTCGCTATTCAATCAGTCATGTGTCCTTTCAACCTTGCCGAAAATCCCTTGGTCAGCGCGGTCTTGCTCAAAGGTGGATTGACCAATTTGAAGGAGAAGAGGGTATTCAATGAAAAGCTGAGGGAGGAGATGGAAGATGGGGACGAGATTACCAATGAGGCTGGAGATTTGGTTTCCTTTACAAAGTCGGATGCCAAAAATGCAAAAAAGAATAGCAAAAAGCCAGAGGCTATTGAGCAAAAAAAGGGATTTGAAGATGTGCTACTCGATACATGGGATCTTGGCGCCGAAGCAGACATTGCTCCACTTATGGCAGACGTTACCAAGAAGAATATTAACCATGCAACGAAGGAGAATGGATGGACTCCGGTCATGATCATGAGTGGTTTGGGAGCCAAGAGTGCTGGGAGTGCATTGAAGCAGATGAAAGAATTGGGGGCGAATCCGGAGGCTGTGGATAAGGAAGGTTGGAATGCTTTGCATTGGGTAAGTAGTATGAGATTTAAGTATTTTCTTCCATCTCTTGTGTTTGTTTGTGCGTCAGTTTATTTCTTTGAAATCGTGCAGTACATTAAGATTCCATCTCATTCAATCCCTCACTATGAAATGTGCAATTGAAAATCTTTCTTTTTCACAACGAATTTTGACGCTTTAATCATTTTTCGATAATCAGGCTGCTTTCCATGGAAGTGCCGAAGCAGCAAAAATCCTCCTATCCACATCTGACTTTGACGGTATCGCTCTTGGACTGCACAATGTGACAGATAAGGAGGGAAAAACTCCCATTATGCATGCACGAGAGGAGGGAAATGATGATGTAGCTAAGGTGATTGAAGAGGCGGAGGCATCATGCGAAGCCAAGGCGGATACAGATGAAGGTTTGAGGAAGAGGAAATAAACATGTTTGTTTTTGAATGTATTATTTTTGTGGTCATGGAACTTGGTGGAGGGGATGGAGAGAAATGTTTACAGGAATAAAAATCATGCATACTATTCGAGGGAGTCGTGAGGGTTTTAATTCAGTTCTGGGGGATTATTATCAGTATTGGGCTCTATTTATTTGAGTTCCGGGTTGAATAACAAATGCTCTAAACATTGCTTTCAATGATACTTAGTTCTCATATTTAATTTTCACAAAATTTCATCATCTACCCTGCATTTTTTCATGATCAAAGCAGTCTTACTAACTATTGCATTAGTAGTTATATTAGTAGTTACCATAAAAGTCGGAATGTAAGCCGCACCCAATGATTTATCAAGTGTTTTTTTCTACAGTCCCTACGTGTAAAATAAGTTTGTCCATCACTAACATCATAAGCTGCGGCTTCTATTCCAACCACACTTGGTGTTTTTTTTGTAGTGGGAAATGTGGCTCCTTGATAGTGAAAGAAATACAAAAATGACGCCAGCCCAAAATTAATTCAATTCAATTGAATTGATTTTATGGCGTGACACACTAAAGAACAAAAAAACAGCAATGCATTATTAAGACTTCATAAATAATGATAATTAACTCCATTATTTTAATCAGTAGTCTAACCAATGCCAATGAAACCTCCCCCTCGATCTATGAGGGAGAAGAGAAAGGATGGCTCTCCCTCTCCCTCTCTTATCCGTCCTCCAATCATGTCCACCATGCTCACCTGTAATGATTGTCGAATGGACACTTGATTCTTGGTGGAGATTAAAAGAGGAACATATTAAAAACTCGTGGCGGCATGGGGAATATACTAGTTGGTTTGTTAAATTTTTATTTAATTATAATTCATTATATTACTATATTCAATTACAGTAACATCTTTGGCATCATCATTATTGTTGTCACTGTTGTCCTTCTTCCTTTTCTTTGGTGAGGGAGGCTCAAGAGAATCTTTTGTTTTTTCTTTTGTTTTTTCTTTTGTGAGTTTGGAACGAAAGCCACCACCGCAAATCCATGGTTTTGGTGCACTTTTCTCCTTTTGATTGTTGAGATCTTGTCATGGCAGTTTACCTCCTTCACTTTTACCAGGGCACCATTGTAGTCGAGGATATGCAGCACGAGGTGACGAGGCGCAAACCCGACACGGCAGCCATCAGCTCCTTGCCCCATCACCAAATTCACTGCAACTTTGACCTCCCTAATGCCATCAACCAGAAGGACCTTCTTCATGAGGTGCACCATTGACCCCTCAATGAGTTGCACACCACAAACTGGATGCTTGTGGCATGATTGGCCACGATCTCTAATAGTGATGCCAACAATGTCAACGAAGATCTCCCCACTGTTTGTGGGATTTGGTGTTTGTGCAGCCATTTTTTTCGAGGAATGAGAGAAGTTTGGCACATCAATGGAAAGCTCTCAAAAAGGAGAATCCATTCATGCACACTCAATAGTATGTATTTCCTGAGAATTGTGCTTAAAAAGACAATGTCCCTACAAACTATAAAAAATAGGCTAGTGCAGCTTAATTGCGTGCTGCTTCCATTCTGACCTTTACGGTAGTTACTATTTAGTGAGCTAGTATTACATCTTTCTAGAGGCCAAATATAGCATCTTACTCTGATCTCACCTGCTAGTCTTATCCCCCATTGTAACTTGAACGAAATGTAAAATTTCGCAAGCTCTTTAATCCTATTCCAATTTCTCTCAGCAAATGCACTCGCACGGAAAATCAATCATATTATTCCTCTCTTGGAACTACGCAATATTATGACAAATCCACTACGCTGCAGTTACCATCTATTTTGAATCCCGCAGCCCGCAGCAACAATAATAAGATTGCTAGAAAAACACATCTCAGAATCAGCAACTTCGCATTGTGAAGCTATTTTGTTAACATATTTAAAACAAACTTTATGTTCTCTTGATCATTGAGGCATCTTAAATGTATTCTTTATTTTTTTTGGTTGAAGAGCAAAAATAACTGATAACGCTACTTGACGCATGGAACATAATATTATGTCTAAAACTAAAAGTATCATTGTAAACAAATCAATAATGCCACATCTGATAATATCAACTCTGGGAAATTGCGTGATGTGACAGTGACAACCAAACACGTACTCTATTCTCAATATTAAGGAGAAACCACTGTAGCACAACCATTAGAACTATCAGGAGATACAATCACGCTTCCCTCCCTCTCAAGATCTACAACCATCACATCCCTCATGTCACGCCACAAATCACTGTGAACCACAGCCATGGCTTCTTGACAATACAATACTTCCACATCCTCTCCACAGTCTATCCCCACAATAGAGAAAACACACCTTCTGAAATGAGTATGGTGTCTCCGATCAGAAACACGAGGTCCCTCATCATGATCCATCACCTCAATAAACGCAGCAATAGCAATACTGGAGGAATTTTTTGAATAAAAATCCTGTACAGTCACACTCAACTCCAGTAAAAACTGGACTCGCTGAAAAAAAGACTGTCGACTGAAAGGTCTACAAGCTCCTTGGGGAATGAAGTACATTAGCAATTCCAAATTTGCCAGAGTTGTGGGAGGGTGCATCAACCACTTGAGGGTGTGAAACATTTTGTTCTCCATGGCCAGAAATTCTTCTTCTTTGAACAAACCCTTGGATAATGTCACAAAGGAGGAGACTGCCGCAGATTTTCCATTATGACGGTACACCTTAATGGTGATGTAGAGTGCAGTCATGCCAATGAGTTGATACTTATTTCGGCAGTGCGTTGATGGATGCTTGGAAAGAAAACGATCAAAGTAGGATATGGCAATGGAGACAAACTCCCTGGGCAAGTCATGATTATCTACGATTGAATACATCCATGTGCAGAGCTTGGATCTCAATTTTTTTTTATGATCTGATAAAACTGTGGCTTCGTGTTCGGAATGGAATTGTACACCGTGTTGTGTGTGTGTGTGTGTGTGTGTGTGTGTGTGTGATAAAACTGTGGCTTCGTGTTCGGATTGGAAGTTTACACCGTGTTTGTTGATGTTGCTGGTTTGGAGTTGGTAAGATGGCGAGAGGTATTCATTGATTTGGTAGGTGGTATTCTCTTGACGGAGGAGGATTTGGAATCGTTCCGCGAGTTCATCGGAGGATATCATGGTGGTGTAATGCAAGGCGATTGATGAATATGGAAGTATGGATGTGGGCGAGGTCAGTGTTCGCCGCATTTGCATTTGTGGGAGCTCCAACTATTTAGATTTTATGGCACTACTATGCTGATGGATCCTCAGTCTCCACACCCCGCACCCCGCGCCCCCCCCCAAGGATGTGTCGAAACACAATCATGATTGACTATTCAGGTAGTTGTAGGTTTTAGTACTCATCGTCCAATCTTGCGTGATACACTGCAAACTACTGCAAATGCCACAGAGCGGCATCTCACGTGCCTTCGCCTGTGGAGTTTGCCGTGGACCTTCTCTCGTGCAGATGCAGATGGCCGTGTGCGGCAAAGCTTTTCAAAATAGTCATGGGGCGATGACCCACATGGAGACGACCCAATTTATTTCTTCCCTGATGTAGAATGCATTGCCATGATCTGCCATAATTAATAGAGTAATATGTGCGAATGATTATTATGAAAAAACGATATGGTAGTAGTAGTACCTACCATAGTATGCACACGACATCCGAACTGAAAAGGAAAGACATGCGGAGAAACTCAGAAAAAATTGCTTCTGTGTCATTCCCTTGATCCGTCCGACCAAGAGATTGTTTGAATGGTACGGACTGACACGCCTAGTGTTAGTCTTTTGGTTTTAAACAGGATTACGGCTAAGGGGTCCTTTTAGGATTGAGCGTGATTTATTTTTTAGAACGTACGTACGTAAATAATATCTACGACGTGC
>JALLAR010000837.1:0-16355 GCA_036939335.1 Conticribra guillardii
CTGCCCACTGCCCACTGCCCACTGCCCACTGCCCACTGCCCACTGCCCACTGCCCACTGTAGTATAATATTCTACCAACACTAGCAGATATACTCAAATTACTAACACGCGAACTCATAAAGAAAAAGAATGTTCAATATAAAAAAGAACACTAGTTGAAAAGAGTTTGGGAATGTTCCAAATCCAAAGCCCAACTATTTCATGTTTTAAATATATAGACATTATTGGTTTCAAAATATAAAATCCAATTGTAAGAACTGCTCAAAACATTAATGAGTAAAATTCAGTTCATGTTTGCTTTTTTGCATATCCAGCATTGCACATTTTCTCTGCAATGTTAAACTGTGAAGATACACAAAAAATCATAATTAGGAACAAAAAAAGAGTTAATAATATAACACCCAAATTCACTGTTATAATATATATCATACGTTGTGTTGTGTATGCCAGTATGTGATGATGCAATTAGTTAATGCTTATTGGCATTGTTGACTTACAGAGATCATAAAAATGCAAGAGAAGCAAACTGAAACTGAGATTCCAAGAACAGCTGACTTTTATTGTAACCTGCATTATCATTATCAATATCAATATCATGTATATATGGATATGGATATGGATTTGAGGTAAGAGTAAGAGGTGGAGGTGCCAATATGTATGAATGGGAAATACTCTGCCTAGAAAGACAGCAGTAGATACTGCATGATCTGAAAACCATGGGCATTTACACATGGTCTGAATTATTTGAACTAGGTATTTTCTTCTGTTGGTTGCAGGTACTAATGAATGCTGAACACTGTGATGAGTTCTTGGTTCAGGTTCAGTTGATGTTGTGATGCCACAAACTGTGATGTGAGGCGGCGCGCCATTTTTTATGAGCTCTCAACATAGGAATTAGTTTTCTTTCTACGGTAATTTTTAAACCACATCTTCAAGTACATAAATACCTACGATACTACGATAAAGCATAGTATAGTTCTCTCAACAATCATTGGCACATCATCGCACATCACGTTAATTTTCATTTCACGTGAGTTGATATTCCACTCTTCCGCCAAGATCAGCAGTCCGTCCACCAAGCCAACCGCCGCCACCGCCACCGCCTTCATCATCCATTGCCATTACCATGACCAAGGCAACCGCCAAATCCACCAAGGCCAAGACACCCGCCGCTGCTGCCAAACGCACACCTGCGAAGGCCAAGACACCCGCCAAGAAAACTCCCACAAAAGCGAAGACACCAGTCAGATCCGAACCAACAACCACAGCTACACCAAAGAGCAAAGCGCGAGGGAGGGGTAAATCCAGCACATCCGTGCTATCCACGTTGTCATCCAAGAAACGAGGCAAGAACACAAACGACGACGAGGATGAATTGAACTTTAGCGAGGACAGCGAGGACGACATTTACAACGATGGGGACGAAGATAGCGACGACGACGAAGTAGTTGTGGTATCGCAGAAAACCAAAGCCGTTCCCAAAACTAAAACTAACGCCAAAGCCCAAGTCACAATCAAAAGCAAAGCAACTACTACAAAGAAAGCCACCACCAAAACCGCCAAAAGCAAATTAAAAAGTAAAGAAGGGCCAACAATTATCCCCATTCCAAGAGGATGGCCTGTCTCTTCTTTTGAATCTTATCCTGCCCCACAACAACAAGAAGCCCCTCCAGAAACCTCTTTATACAGTAATGTCAACATTGACGATGATGCCATTGGAAATGCAGAGTCCACCACTCAAAATCAATCCACAGCACCATCAAACTATCTTAAACCAGGAAACTTATTGCAGCAGTCATGCAATGGTTCTGATGTTTTTTTACGAAAACGTGCCGTTCAAACCCTTTCCATGGCGTTTCCTTCCAACAATTCAGCGACGGCCGTAGGCAATAGTAGTAATAGCAATAAAGGGGGCCCTGCAAGATTTTTGATTTTGTTTCCGGGAAGATTGTCTTTGAAGGCTCCAGAGATTCCGAGTAACATCAATGGTAGCAGCAATTGCAAAAATGGCGAAGATGGCAACGACGATGCATTGAAGGAAGAGGACGATGTAATTAATAATGAGGAAAAAGGCACTAACGTCAATGGCAGAGCAGAAGCAACAACAAAAAAAGCAAGGAATCCATTTGCACCTGCTAATCCACCTCAACTTTTGGGGAAACTTGTTTCTTTGGGTGGGGATGAAAGGCGGATGGAGTTGCGTGTGCCTTTTCATCCTACTTCTGACACATCCTTGCCAGAGAATGTCCTTTCTAGCACAGAGACGGCCGAGGCAAATGATTCACAGCTAAAACAGCAACAATTAATTTTTTCAGGACGTGCCATACCATTATCTGGGAAATACATGGCATTGACCTTTAAACGTACAGGCGGCGGAAAGGCCGACTCTACAACCAAAACAATAGGGTCCAATGCGAACAAAAAGAAGGGAACAGGTTCCATCATGTGTAAAGACATCTTTCGTTCCGTGATTGTCTTAGGAGAGAGTAAGTTGTTGGCGAATGACGACGAGAAGAAAGTCATTGAAGCAAAGAAGGATGGAGATGAAATCATGGTAGAGAATGGAGAAGATTTTGGAGAGAAACCAGTGCCATTTCATCATTATGGTGGTTCAGAACGCACGTTGGATGGCGGTGGCAAATACCGCGGAGGAGGAGTTACAGGAAGAAAGAGCACTGGAGGGGGTAAAGCCACAAAACCTCATCCCAAAAGTAGTCAATCCGAGGAGGACTATGATGATGATAACAAATCAGAAAATGAAATAAGTTTAACAAGCGATGACGACAAAGACGAGATCGAAGACGATGAGGATATTGCAGTTGAAGAAAGTGATGACGAATTCGTGCCAACTTCTTCGAAAAAGAGAGGGGAAAAGAGAAAGAGCACAGGAAGAAAATCAGTGGGAGATGCAAAGGAAAAAGAGGAGGCCAACGATGACGAAGAAGAAGAACCAAAAAGAAGAGAGCGTACTCCTAGGAGGAGTGCAATAAAAGCGAAGAGCATTAATTATGCGGACGAAGATAGCGATGTGGATGTAAACAGCGAAAGTGATGACGACGATAACAGCGAGGAAGAGAAGGGAGACCCAAGCAGCAATGATGAGCAAAGCGAAAAAGATGACAGTGATGACGAGTTTTGGGAGAAAATGAAGAAAGTGAGGCAACCTGCAAAAAAACAAACTCCAAAAAAAGTTGCTGACACCAAAAAGAAAGCAGTAGTAGCCAAAAAGCCTGCAAATATCCCCGCATCGCAGAAGAAAACAACAAAATCAGCAAAAAAGGCAGATATTGTGGTTATTGAGAGTGATGACGATGCTGCTGAGGGAAACCAGAGCGGTAACAAGAGGAGACAGTCATCATCGCCCAAATCAGCCACAAAGGTCAATATCACTGTAACTGCAAACAAGACCGATATGAAGAAAAGAGCTTCAACAGCAAGAAAAGGAAAAAATACAGCCAGTAAAGAAACCAAGGAAGTAATCGATATTGATAGTGCCCCATCTACTCCTGTCAAATCGAAAATGTCACCGACGAAGACTGCATCCAATAAGAGAAAGACATCAGTTTTTGATACTCCTACAAGTCCATCACCGAGAAAAAGAAAAAAGACATCATCCGGCAAGTCGCCAACATCACTTGGAAAGAAGAATGAATTGGATATAAATGATGACTCTTTTAACTTTTTGGGTTAAATTAATTACCGCAGACTTATTCATAACTTGCTAATTTTTTTTAGTGTCATACATTATGGAATAAATATCGTGTTACGAGACAATAAGTTGATAAAAATACCCGATGTTTTATAAGTTTTTATTTTCTTGCTTTATTTTGAGCAATCATGCTATGTTGGCATCATGGTGCAATCTACCACATTATCAACATCAGCTACTATATGCATATTCTCTGCAAAATTCACACCATTGCATAATGTGGAAATTAATTGGAAATCCAGTGTAGATCGGACACAACAGTGGCAAATCATGAAAGCAATTAAACCCAAAACCTAGAATCGACGACCAATTGCAACCGATTCATCCTCGCACAATGTGGACGGGATAACTTAGGTCGGGTCTATTCTCTATTGCAGAGGTAAATTCCACCAACATTTTTTGTTGCACCCTAACATTAAAGCCCGAAAAATAACAATGGATGGATATATATATTTATTTGAAAGTGCCCCCTTTTTAACGTCAATCATTGGATGTATCATCCTCACAAGACAAAATTCTGATAAAGAAGTAAGACTCGAGTCACGAGAATAATATGCTCTCGACAAGTGGGTATGCAGCACTACTCTGATCTTAGACTTTGGGGAACCTATGGGGCCTAAAACTGACATTGTACTTCCATCAACATAATATTTGCGAAGCAAGAGCAGATATATTATCAATATACTACCGAACAATCAATGTCTCATTATCACTTCTTAGTGTCAAATTTCTTTTGGACAAGACTTGTGAATTCTTTCACGAACCACCTTTGTTGTTCAGTCTGAGGACTTCTCTTCAACCCCTCAGGCATGAATTCAGCTCCCGCACGTGTATCATAACCACACTGCACCCAATTCAAAATATCTTTTGATGATAATTCCGGAAATAGCAATGACACCAGACAAGAACCTATTGTACCAGCTCGCCCTCTTCCTCCCCAACAGTGAATGTAGATAACATTGTTTGAATTGTTTTGATTGCCAACAACTTCCAAGTGCCTAAGCATTTGCGAAAGGAGAGACCTCAATTCATCATTGCAAGTGGGCACACTCAAATCTTCAATGGGATTATGAAGGAAGCTCAGTGGAGAATGTGCAAAAGATTGTGCTATTTGGCCATAGCGAGTAAATGGTCGAGGAAACTCTCTCCTTAGTGACAAAGGTTCCAGATACACCTTGCCAGGTGAACCATCCCATTCCGTATCATCCTCTTGCGAAGGAACTTCCGTCTGTAAGCAACAAAACATGGAAATATTGGCATCTTGGACCATGTTTTGAATGTGCATATTGCATTCGTTCAATGAAGCGCCATATGACTCGGGGGTCATTCCAGGATATTGACCAATCATGATTGTTTGGGGTATAAGCCAGTTACAAAATCCTCTCTTCACTGATTTGCTGTTGTTGTTTTTATTTTTGATATCATGATTATTATTTATCGCCATGTTGTATGCGGACGATGGATACGATAGCTGTTTCGAGTCTGATAGGAATGTTGGCAGAGTATGTTTGTCGCCATATAACTTCTCGCGAATAAGTTGCGCTCGCTCGAGTAATGCCTCCATTGTGGGAACGTCATCATCGATGTCGACATCTCTGTACAAGTGCGTTGTTTTGCAATTGTTGGAAGAGGATGCATGCGCCATTCTCGCGGAGTGTAACATTTGTAGTGGGGCTTGATTGAATTCCTGTGATATTGGACGTAATATACAGGGGACAAAACAACTATTCAGGTTGCGCATCTTGGACTGAGCGTAACTATGGTGGTTCTTGGTCAAAGCGCGTCGGGAGTTACTGACAACGAATTTGCTCATTGAAATTATTGTCAGGATGACGATTGTTTGCATCATGATGAACTACCAATTATGCACCTACCACTATCTGCATCCCTTGATCGATAATAAGTTCATGAGAGAGAGAGATGGATCAAGATTCATTTTTTTGTTTTTTTGTATTTTTTTATCACGTGCACTCTAGTATGCCTTACTACTATGTTACCATACTGCCGACGACCACGCACAGACGACGACAAGCACAGGGTACCATACTAAAAAATACATCATCATAAAAGCGAACCTCTTGAGCGAACTATAAACTCAGGCACGCGCGCGGCCGGTACGATGCCAGACGCCATACGACCGACTCAAAGCACGCATCTGCACACATGAATGTTGTATGCAAAGCAACCACCAACCAACTAACGGCGCCGTCGGCATACCAAATCAATCACATTGGCGTTCAAGTCTGCGCTAAAATCAAACAACGATTTTACGATCACCAATTCTACAGCATCTTCGTCCAACTGCTCGTCATTTGGAGAGGAGAAGCGTAGCAGCAGTAGCAAGTAATAAAACCGCTGCCAGTAAAATAATTACCATGAGCCGCGCTAGGTGAGTGATATACTAATAATAATATGTTTCGTTCGCCAGCATTATTTCGAGCCGTGCTCAGAGCCTCAGAGTGTCGCGTCGGCCGTGTTTATTGATTGTTTCAATGTGTCCCGCTTGCGGAGACTCCCGTGATTTGCTTGCATGCCCCGACTTGCGCGCGACGAGCTCACCTTGACAACGACGGGCGGTCGTCGGCAATTTCATCAAGTCTTGAAAATTTCTCCTCGTCGCCGTTCACATCCAACCATGCAATTGAAAACTCACCACCCGCCCACGACACACCCACTGCCCCACTCACTTCCCCTATACACACCGCACCCCCAACAGAGTCTACGCCGACGTCAACGTCCACCGCCCCCGCGACTACTGGGACTACGAAGCCCTCACCGTCAACTGGGGCGACCAAGAAGACTATGAAGTCATCCGCAAAATCGGCCGCGGCAAATACTCCGAAGTCTTTGAAGGCGTCAACGTCGGAAACAATTCCAAATGCGTCATTAAAATCCTCAAACCCGTCAAGAAGAAAAAGATCAAACGCGAAATCAAGATATTGCAAAATATGTGCGGTGGAACCAACATTATTCAACTGTTGGATGTGGTGAGGGATCCGCAGAGTAAGACGCCCAGTCTTATTTTTGAGCACGTGAACAATACGGATTTCAAGATTTTGTACCCCACTTTGAGTGACTACGATATTCGGTATTACATTTTTGAGTTGCTCAAGGCTTTGGATTACTGTCATTCGAATGGGGTGATGCATCGGGATGTCAAGCCTCATAATGTCATGATTGATCATGAAAAGAGGCAGTTGAGGTTGATTGATTGGGGTTTGGCCGAGTTTTATCATCCGGGAAGGGAGTACAATGTGAGGGTGGCGAGTCGTTACTTCAAGGGGCCGGAGCTTTTGGTGGATTTGCAGGAGTATGATTATTCTTTGGACATGTGGAGTTTGGGATGCATGTTTGCGGGCATGATTTTCAGGAAGGAGCCATTCTTTCACGGGCACGATAACTATGATCAGTTGGTCAAGATTGCCAAGGTCTTGGGGACGGAAGAGCTTTTCCATTACTTGGATACGTATGACTTGGAGTTGGATCCTCATTTTGATGGGATTTTGGGAAGGCATTCCAAGAAGCCTTGGCAGAAATTCATCACCGCCGAGAATCAGCATTTGGTGTCGGAGGAAGCTATTGACTTTGTGTCCAAGTTATTGAGGTATGTTTCTATCCTTTTTTCCAGCATGATTAGCACCAACATGTTAATCTTTTGAATTGCCTTCCCATAATGCATTGTGACATTTAACATTGAATTTCTTTTTCTTTTGTGCCTGACATCTTAGATATGATCACCAGGAACGCTTGTCGGCGAAGGAGGCGATGTCTCATCCATACTTTGCACCTGTGAGGGAAGCTGCAGCCAGAGGAGCTTCGAATTTCACTGTTTAGATACGGTACCTAAGTGGTACTTTGACCTTGGGGAAAGGCATGGGGGATGGGGGGGGAGCTGGAGGGAAGTTTAGGACGATTTGGACTTGGCAGAAGGTGTATTTGGGAATCACATCATATTTGTGGATGCGAGGCAAACGTTGCTCTGAATACAACAAGGAGTATCATCAGGGGGAACAAGGAGATTCATGTGATGCAGAGGTCGTAGATGTTACTACGCGGGGAGAAGGAGAATGTGATTGGAGATGGGGCTGTCACTAATGCGGGGGGCAACAGATAGGAGGAATCATGTAGAACTTTGTTTTGTGAGGTGTTTGTTAAAACACTGTTTTGTGGTTATCGTTGAATGCGATAAATCCTTACATATTGCATT
Organism: Conticribra guillardii; assembly: GCA_036939335.1. NCBI lineage: Eukaryota > Bacillariophyta > Thalassiosirophyceae > Thalassiosirales > Thalassiosiraceae > Conticribra > Conticribra guillardii. The sequence continues at coordinate 7,917 of JALLAR010000837.1, forward strand.
GATAGTATTTATTTGTATGGGTTCTGATAAGTTTTTACTATGCTGAAGGCTTAGCTCTCGTACTTAATTTCATGCTGGATTGCACAGTTAGTTCTTAAAGAAATGAAGTGTGTAAAGTCAACCTTCGAAGGGAATTATTTTTCAGAGTATGATACACATATTGAAAGATGCCACAAACAGCGCGCTGATATCACGGGCCTAGAGGAGTTACAACTCTTGATCCATTGCACCACCGCCCAGTCTCTTCTTCAGCACAAAAAAGTGACCACCAACGCCCTGGGGCCAAAGACGAAAACGAAGGATAAGAATAAGTGGCGAGAGTTTTGAAGGCACGGTAGTTCAATTATGGAAGCAATTATCAATATAATCCTCCAATATCCAACTATTCACAATCCAAATCAATCAACACAATCCAACAATAATCGAACTCACCACACCCTTCTCTTCCCGAAAATTATCCAATTTCTCATAAAGAACCACATCAAATGAGTGCGCTTCAGCAATTTCTTCCACATATTCTTTGCGATGAGCAATTCTTCCTGAAGGGGTAATTTGCCAGCGCCATAGAGGCTTAAGTTGCTGAAGACTGTGTGCAAGTAGAATAATGCCAACTATTGAGGAGGGGACAAGGATAAAAGCAAAGGGACGAATAAACCAAGTATCATACTAAAAATCACAACTCACTGTTTCTCATTGTTCTTGGAAACATTTTCCAACGAAAACACAGCATATCCACCCTCTCCTAACCCTGCTGCCATAGATGCAAAGAGCTCATTCAAATCATTGAAGTATATGAAGGTATCCGCTGCCACAATAAGCGTAATCGGTTGTGCATGCTGGTTTGGCTGCCCATATTGTCGTAGAATCTCTGTAATGTCGCCAATTTGGAATTGATCGTAAAGATCAGGTCGCGACAGTTTAGCATGATCAATAATGGTGTGGCTAAGATCTACTCCAACTAGAGATTGGCTAATGTTTCGAAACTATTATGAAATGAGTTGAAACAGTTTGTTAGAGCATCATTTGAAGGGAAGGGAGGGAGTAATGTTGGACAAAGTAACTTTCATGCTTACCACTTCTCCCGCCAAGCCCGTTCCACATCCAGCGTCCACCACCAATGGAAACATTTTTTTGTCATATTTGTTTTTGGTACCTTCTTGCAACATGGCATGATCAAACAATATTCGCATTCGGTGGAATCCATTGTATCGCAATTCGTCCACCAATGAGTGTTCAAAGCTAAGCATTTGTCGTGTGCAATGTTCCAAGCCCAACCACATAATTGAGTTGAGACAACAGTGAGAAAATTTTTCAAGAGTGAAAAGGGAGTGAAGTACTCTCATTCCACAACTCTAGAACGAAAAAGCAACACAAGCACAAAATAACTCACCTAGATGCATATTCCTCAAATAAATTCTGAACAAATGTTACATCCGTTGACATTCCAAAAGTAGCATCCGCCGTCACCAAATTCAAAGCATTATTTGCTCCATCGTGATAGCGATACGATTGAAGTGCATTACTGAAGGAATATGCTGCCAATTCAAGACAACTCCGGGTGATGGCAGGCGAATTTGGTTCCTGCGCATTGGGTGTAGAATGAAGTGTGCATTTTCTAGTATTATAGTCTTCCACACTACTCCCATCACTTTCCATTTGTTGAGTAAAAAGGAACGGTACCAGACACAACCCAATGCGATACTGCAATTCCGCAATCACCTCATTTTTATTTCCAGGAGGATCTGTGGGCCCAGCATCATTGCCACCACCATTATTTGCAGCTCCAGCCAAAATGTCAATTGCCATTTGATATGACATGATGCCCTCTTCATACAATTCCAAGGAAATAGCTTTGTTACCACTCCCATCCGTTCCTACATCGGCGAGAACAACACCCATGTTGGCATAAGAAGACCAATGATTTGGATCAATTTTTGTAGCTTTGGCATAAGCCCTGGCTGAATTTTCCAAATATTGCATTTGTTTTCCGGAATCCATAGTACCACTTTCCGTGGGAGTGGCGGCAGAAGAAGCTAGGTCTTGATATGTCATCCCCAAGTAGAAATAGGATGATGCTGCAACCGATGCAATTTCTTTTGGAATTTTTTCCACATCGTTATCGTCCGATTGCTGCTGCCTCTGGCGAACATAGTTATGATAGCACCAACAAGCCTTTCGATACGCAGCAACGACATTTTCGGTGCTTCCCTCTAAATAGGAAAGTGCCGTTGCATAATTAGTGTGTAATGAGATGATGGCCTCGATAACTTTTTCATCAGGCAGTTCGGTTTCATCATCGTTATCGTCACCATCAACATCGCCATCGCTTTGTGGATTGGATTCTTCTCCTGACCAAATACTCGGAAGAAGCTCAATTCCCTGCAAATAAATCTCAATCGATTCATTCACTTGATTATTGGATAATGCGGCATCGCCACTGGCAAGGAATTTGTTGGTGACATCCTTCCAATCATTCTCGTCAGTAGCACCTGCCGCAAAAAAAATATTGGGAGGTACTATGCCCTTGTTCCAAACGGAAGGAGCGAGTAAAATGTGCACTGCGAAAAATGCATTGAGCAATCGATGCAAATGACTTTTTAAGCGTTGTCGGCGATGCATGGTTCTTTTTTATTTTAGTGGAGAGCGTTTTTAGTTGAATAGAAGAGAAATACAAACATTATGGCGACGAGGTGTGAATGGGGTAGAGTACGATATTGTATCGTAGATAGTATCTACCTAGAGGAGATATTGAAAAATAATAATAAGCGGAGGAGTGATGTGTCTCGAGTCCGTGCGTCATCACACACGTCTCAGTAATAATATTATGCGCATAAAAATAAAAAATAAAAGATGGAACAAATCAAGCATAAAATAAAAATCAGTGTTTTTTGTCACAATATCCAGACACATTATTTGCATTTTGAAATTCATAGTATTTACATCTGATTCTTATCACATTCATGAAATTTCAATGCTGTCACAACTTAGCTCATGTCTGTGGTATTTCACACAGAAATATCTATTGGCCTGGGTTTCGGTTTCAATGCCAAATTTATTTGGATACCAATGAAGAAAGAGTTTTCGTGTCACAGTGCTGAGCAATATAACAGTTTCGATGCCTTTTGATGGCAGTGAGAGGGATACTGCAATTATCTGCAAAATATTTATCTGAATGATCAAGTGGTATCTTAAAATAATTTGTTTAATAACACAAAGAATGATAACAAAATAAAATCGATAACTTTACAGTACACTTAAACAATTATTCTGATTTCTTGTTGGCTACATTTTCTTTCATTTTATCCAAGCCAAGCAAAGGCCCATGCAGCATGGTTCTTCTAACTTCACAAGTCTTGTGATTCCCCAAAAAACCATATTGTACTGAATGAAATTCTATCTCACAGCGCATAATATCATTGCATTTGAAATAGCAAAGGTGTGTGGAGGTGATGTGTGGTGGTGGAAACACTTGTTTTGCTCCAATCAGGCTATCACAAAGAACATGAGGTGACTCGAGGCTTTTGCTTATACCTGCCAGGTGATGCATATTGAAATCACTGATTATTTGGGATCGTCCACAACATCAAAAATCAAGGGCATACAATATTATTTCAACTGTATTTCGTACTTTACTACCAATACTAAAACTACCTTTGCCAGGCAACTCCAAGAAGAGGACAGTGAATTGATTTAGTGCCAAAATAGAACTTCCCAATACAGCATGTGATCTAACCCCAGCCCCAGCTTCATCTTCATCTTAGGGTCTAACTTCAATAATGGCATCTTGCATCTTGCAAAGCTGGTTAGCATCTATGAATGTCTATGAAATTTCCATTTGCTTCAGAAAACTTAGCATAAATGCAGCCTTCAAAGTCGCCAATAGATTACTGAGCTTTACCCTTAGATTGTCGTTCAAAAGCTTTGGTTCAGAATCAGAACCTTGAAGCATAAGTTTGATACAATCTCGAAATACTCTCTTCTGATCTTCCATGGCCTCCCGCAGCGACCCACCAGACACCATACACTCCAGGATGAATCATAGCCATAGCCATTGCCATTGCAACACCTACAAGATTTGCCACTATTCTGTTTGCTATAACATCGCATTTCCCGTCATGCCCCTTATAAACCTCCATCACCCATCACAACCAACACTTGGGTAACTGTAGGGTCACATAGTATTAACACAAAACCCCCAAATGTGAGGTTCTCCATAGGTTTTTATATGATTAAAATGATCCTCTCAGTATCAGTCAGCTGGTGATGAATATGGGTTGTGCCAAAATTAATTTAGTTAGTGAAGCTTATATGATAGCGCATTTATCTCAGTAATTTTTCTCATCTGAACATACCAGGAAAAGCACATTTTCTACAGTAACTTTTTTCAAATTTAAATTTTAGCTCTGGCACAGTTCAGTTTTGAACTCAGCTTACCAAGCTGAATATTTTGGTGGTGGTCTAGTACCTAGACCACCATTATTTTAAGAAAACAAACATTATGGCAAGGGTAACCCTACAGTTACCCACTTGAGTCATACTAAAGTACACATGCCCCCAAGCAAGGTCATTGTCCAATACAAAGTTGCTCCTAAAGCCCTTTGGAAAGCCAATCTAAGCCACCAAGACCACGGCACTCATAACAGTCATCCAAACCTCAAGTTCATACAGGTTATTATTGCAAACAGTGAGGCATAGCCATGTGCTAAATCCACCAAGAGCAGTACACCTCATACGAAGCATGCTCTTTTTCCAAGCGCCCTCAACTGTTTGAGTGGCACTAAAAGCATGTGTTATAAGATACCAGCCAGAAAATCTATCACTTTTGGCCTCATCGCTTGTTGGTATTTCCAAGTTTGCAAATGCTGGCCAGCATACGTTCATGCAAACCAAGATTGTAAAGCCAACGACAAATTTGAATTTGAGGCACCATACAAACACTTTGGCCGGTCATAGTAAAGAGGAAGCACGATTCTTTTCCATGTCAGAAGCTTGAATGCCTTGTTGAAACATCCAATAATGGAAATTATCTAGCCAACCACCCATTCTTATCCATGGCGCAATCCACAGCAGTTTCAAGGCTATAGCACACGATTCATCTTCAGTGTTGCTCTCAAGTATGGTTTTGACAGGTCAATTGGGCCCATTGCATCTATCCATTCATTTGCTAATCTTTCAACTTTTGCCACTCAAAAACTTAGTCTGATGGGATCAAACTCATGTGGGGTTGTTCTATTATTTTCTGGATCTTCTTCAATCAATTCTTCTGAGCTAGGAACATGTATCATTGCTGATAAAACCTCAGCATATTGGTCCAATGCATCAGCTGAACCTTCATATAATTCTTTGAAACCACCAAGCTTAGTTGGATTAGTCCCGGGACAAATGGGGGTGTCCCGAATTTGTCCCCATTTGTCCATGCATTTTGGGGTAACCACATTTTTTGGGGACGTGAGTGCTTAGTTGCATTTGTCCCAGGGACATTTTGATTTGTATGTCCCCAAATGAGTAACACCATTTGTTGCCTCCTGATATTTGTCCCAATATCACAAAGGACAAGTTGCAATGTCCTGGGGACAAATTGGGGACAAGAAGCGGGGATAACAACCTTGGGGGACAAAGGACTTGTCCCCAAAACATGCCTCCAAAATAAGTAAGGGGACAAGGACAAATCCAACTAAGCCACCAATTACCAATTTGTATCTCTTTGCATCTTGCCTTACTAAATGCCCTTGCAGTCAGTGACAAGAAATGGTGTCTGTCACAGCATTGGTTTTCGACATTTAAGCAATGCAGTTGCATTATGGAGAGGACTACATTTGTTGTTCCCCTTGTTTCAGTCTAAAGTAAGCCTACATAACCAATGCCTTCTTTTTCGGCCACAGCAACAAGACTTATGGTATTGAGAGATATGAACATTATTAGCAACACATACTTAGTTCCCTCTTTGGTATATTGCAGGCCTGAGAATATCAGTGCGACCAAAAAAATTGCAAAAAATGTACATTTGTACACCCCCAGCTGCTGTCACAGCAAGAAGAAATGTGGAGGAAACGAGTGTCATAAACACTCCCATTACCATGCCTTGAAATATGGCAGATCCTATCAAAAAGAGGAGAATTTGATGCACCACAGCGAAGGCCAATGCAACTGATGCTAAAATAATTATAACTGTCTGCCATGGAGGGACGGCACCAGGAAACGATCCTAGGGTAATGATAGGTAATGATATGTGTAAGGATTAATGAGAGACATATCCTCAATGTCACCTCCACATGGTCTGGGAGGATGCCAAGTGCCATTATTTTGCATTTGCTGTAGGGATGACTGATCACAAAAAGCAATTCTTTGCATGCAACCCGTCAGCTACTTCAACAAGCAACAAGGTAGCAAGCCCACCTAATGCATTCTGCATCCATGAACTAGATATCTTCCATACATTATGCACACATGGCAAAAATTCTTGTCGCCATCATCATTCGCAAAAACAATTGCGATTAGTATTCTTTCATTTCAAATGGTTTGTGATGATAGTGATGTCGTCCTTTGCTCATAGCTCATAGCGTTGCTGGGAAGTCATATTGTAGACTGGACACATCTTCCTCATAAACTCACTCTCTCTCTACATAATATCCTTTCTCTCTGGAGAGAGAGTATTTCACCTACATACTACGCTATGATACTATCTACTATGTACTCTATGGAGAGGAAGAAAGAGTCAAAGACAATAATGTACAGACGGGATTTTCTGGGATTTTGTATGGTGTACTCTAAAATTTTGTAATTGTAAATACTCATAGAGCACTCGATGGACAAGAATAGCTAATAGTATGTAGTACTACAAGCTCTACTACTTCATCACATAGTGCAACAATGGTGATTCTGTTTTAGTTTTACTTATTCTACTCTAGGGTGAGTGGAAAGTATGGGCATGGGTTAACTGGGGAAAGCAAGTGTCTTGGCTGTTAGGTGAGTATGATCCTGATGATGGTCTGGCTAAGATTGTTTTGAGAGTGAGTGGATCCTTAGTTGCATTTGCCCTTTCGGGACTTTTCATATTTTTCTCCGATTTAGGGATGTGAACAGGACTTTTTTTTCAGTCCCAGTCCTTTGTTCTGTCCCCAAGAGGGACTAATGGATTTTGGCCATCTCAAAAATACAGGACGGAAAAGACTTCTACTAACTAATTGCTAGTGATTGTATTCGTCCTATACCCCAATTGATTGAGGACTGATTTTTTCCATCCTGTCCCCAAAAGTCGGCCGTCCTTTGGGATTTGGGGATGCTGGGGGACATTTTGGGACTTCCCAAAAAGTCCCCGGGACAAATGCAACTAAGAGTGGATCAATGGTGAACACTTGGTTGGGCAATGTATTTTGTGAAGGAGTGGATTTGTGGTGTCGTCGTGGCAGTGTGTGCTTCTTCTTGGTGGGTTTGTTGCCAATTTGAGTTCCTGCTAGTTTGAGGTGAATGCCAAATGATTTAGTGATAGTGTGCTTTGTGTTAAAAGCCGTAGAATTGTGTTGGATTTGATTCTTGCCAATATGCATTTGCTTGTTGAAGAATACCAGTGGGGCATGGGTGGCATGTGTCTCATGCATGCATGTGAGCAATAGCACTGAATTGTGGGGGGTAGTCATAGTATTGGCAAGACTGGTGATGGAGTAGGAAATTGTGAAACATGGGTCTCCATCAGAATTTTGATTGATGGCTATTGGTATTGCTGGTATGGGCACTTTGTTGTTGTCTAGGATGTTTTGAATGATTTCATCACCACTTAGTGATTGTTGTGTAAATTCATCTGCTGCCCCGGCTCTCATGAGTTTGGTCTTCTCAGTTTTTGTCAGATGCAACTAAGTGTTGGCCATTACTGTAATAGATAGTCAAAAGTTACTGTATGATATGTATTATCTACTGCTCTAGAGTGCTTACTATTGTATGATGTAGCAGTATGAGAGAAGCAAATAGAAAACAAGAGAGCGAAGGCACACATTGAAAAAGAAAATCATTTTCTACATAGATAAATTACTCTGTGGTCACAACGATCGTAGAAGCATATGACAATAAAATATAGTGGTATTGGTAGGAACACATGCAACAAAGTACGGTCAGTATTGTGTCACCAGAAAATACTGGGAAGAGTGATCGGCAATCGGCACTATTTCGACATCACTGGCACTACTCACACTGCTGCCACCATCATGCTCTCGCTGTGGATGATGACTCAACGAAGGACAATTACAATTTTGAGTCAAAACAAAAGTAACAATAAAAATAAGAATGGCACTGGTGGCGTAGGATGACATTGGTTCCCACAGCCTGCATCTCCTGCCGCCATCCACCACGTCGAACGGACGCATGTGCCTCGTGCCACCAACTTCTATTGTGCTGCACAAAAACCATCCAGTCTATGTTTCTTTTTGCAGTCAACACTGCTACCCT
>JALLAR010000838.1:0-12434 GCA_036939335.1 Conticribra guillardii
TGCAAAATCGTGTCTTAATTAAGGATTTCCTCCTTAATTAAGTACCGTAATCTTTGAGCCACTAGGAGGCTTTTTTAGAAAGATCCGGAACTTCCTTGGAAGTTAATATTCAGTGTAGAACTTACAGAAAAAAAGGGTGGTAAGTTCCAGCCGATAAAAATCCGTGATATGAATCTTCCTAGCACTAGATACTAGGTAGTAGTACCCTGCACCACCATCCGAGAACGGGAGGAGGACAGATGATATCTTGAATCCAAGATCTTTGGCCGGCGGCGAGTGATTGACACCAAACGTGTCACACTCGCATCCTCGCTCGCGTCGCGTGTCGCGTCACCCCGTCGAAATGTTGTGTGCTTTCTCAGATTCCCACAATCGCCAACAACTTCAACTGTTGATGCATGCATGCCATCATGCATTTCATGCCTTCGCAAAATTTCAACACAACAACAACAACAACAACAACAACAACAATCAATCAAGAAATCAAAGCTGTCGCCATAATCTTTCATTACAGTGCGCTGCGTAAAGATAACAATACATCATCATCATCATCATCATCATCAACATCAACATCATCAACAACAACAACAACAACAAGAAGAAGCACGCGGTAGTACCACCACCCACCAAAATGATGACACGATCCTATCTCTTGGCAGCCACCGCCATCGCCGCCCTCTCCACTTCACAATCCTCATTACATCATCATGCCAATGCCTTTGTACCGACCACCTTGATGAGCGCCACCAAGTCAAAACCATCGTCGTCGTCATTGCCTCCATCGCCTCTCGCACCACCACTTGCATCCTCCTCCAGCGACAAAGATGCCAACGCGGAGAAAGATAACGATGCCCCCGACCACATGCCCACCTTCCAAGACATTGCCCCCACCTACAACGCCATCACCGCCAACACCTCCTTCGAACGGTACAAATCTGACCATGCCAAATCGCTCTCCCACAATTCTCAATATTGGAATCAACGCGCTTCGGAATTGCTCACGTGGGATCATTATCCCTACAATAACAATAACAATAACGTACTCACCGGAGACTTTCAAAACGGAGACATCGCCTGGTTCTCCTCCGCCAAACTCAACATCGCCTACAACGCCATCGACCGCCACGCCCTCGCCCACCCCCACAAAACCGCCCTCCTCTGGGAAGGCGACCATCCCTCCCAAACCCTCGCCTACACCTATTCCCAACTCCAACGCCACGTCTCCCAAATTGCCAACGCCCTCCAATCCCAGGGAGTCCGAAAAGGAGACATTGTCACGATTTACATGCCAATGATTCCTCAGCTTCCCATGATGATGCTGGCGTGCGCGAGGATTGGGGCGGTGCATTCCGTGGTGTTTGCGGGGTTTTCGAGCGAGGCATTGAGTGCGAGGGTGAGGGCGAGCGAATCCAGGGTGGTGGTGACGTGCGATGAGGGGAGGAGGGGAGGGAAGAGTATTCCGCTGAAGGAAATTGTGGATGAGGCCATGGGGAAGAATGGGTGCGGGGAGTTGGTGGAGAAAGTGTTGGTGTTTGAGAGGGAGAGGTGCATTGTTGGGGATCATCATGATGATGACCATAATGCCACAAAACAAACAGAGGAGGAGGAAGAGGACGATGGCGGCGGCAATCGCAAAACTGACCAAACAAACACAAACGCAAACACAAACGCAATGAACTGGGTGGAAGGACGAGACATTCGAATGAACGACCTCCTCCCCCAACAACGCCCCTACTGCCCCCCTGAATCCATGAATGCCGAATCCGAACTCTTCCTCCTCTACACCTCCGGATCCACCGGCCAACCCAAAGGACTCGTCCACACCACTGCCGGATACGCACTCTACGCCGCCCACACCATGCAAACCACATTCGACCTCCAACCCAACGATATCTTCGCCTGCGTCGCCGACTGCGGATGGATCACCGGACATACCTACGCCGTCTACGGACCGTTGCTGTGCGGAGGGACCACGGTCATTTTCGAATCCACTCCCCTGTATCCCGATGCGGGACGCTATTGGGATATGATCCAACGACACAAAATATCGCTCTTTTACACGGCTCCCACGGCCATTCGGAGTTTGATCCGGTACGGAGACGAGATTCCCAAACAATACGATTTATCCTCCCTGAGGATATTGGGAAGCGTCGGCGAACCGATTAATCCTGCGGCGTGGAAGTGGTATTACGAGGTGGTGGGACGGGAGCGATGTACCGTTGTCGATACTTACTGGCAGACCGAGACGGGAGGACATGTGATTACGAATATTCCTGGAGTGACGCCCATGAAACCCGGATCCTGCACCCTTCCCCTCTACGGAATCGATGCCGTCGTTCTCGATCCAATGACGGGAGAAGTCATCGAGGGAAATGATGTCGAAGGGGTCCTCGCCATTCGTAGCCCCTGGCCGGGAATGGCACGGACCTGTCTCGGCGATCACGAACGGTATCTTACCACGTATTTGAAACCCTATCCCGGATATTACTTTACGGGGGATGCCGTGTTCAGGGACAGCGAGGGGTTTTATTTTATTACCGGGAGGGTGGATGATGTGCTGAATGTTTCGGGGCATAGGATTGGGACGGCGGAGGTGGAATCGGCGTTGGTGAAGCATCCGTCAGTGGCGCAGGCGGCGGTGGTTGGGAGGCCTCATCCGATTAAGGGTAAGTGGATATTAAATGCCAATGATGATGATGTTGTTGTTGATGATGATTATGATGATGATGATGATGTGTGCATGCTGAATAATTTTGTGGAATACGTTTCTTAGAATTCATGCTTTGGATTAGATAATATTGGGGATTTCCATATCCATACAACTCACCAAAAATACTTGTTCTTTTTCATTCAACCCCATTATTTTTCTAGGAGAGGCAATCATTGCTTTCGCTACTCTCACTGAATCAAACACGGAGGATGAAGATGAACTGGTAAAGGAATTACGGCTGCTTGTCCGTACCGAAATTGGGCCATTTGCAGCACCGGATATAATCGCAATCACTCCTTCTCTTCCCATGGTGAGTGTTTTTGATGTGCATACTAAGCAGCAACATATTGCATGTTATTCCATTTGTTTTTATTTAAAATCAATACCACATAATACTCAGAGTACACCATTGTCCTAATACTACTACTACGATACACATTATCATATGCACCATTATCTCTCACAAACTCTGCAATCCATGATTTAAAAGACGAGAAGCGGTAAAATCATGAGGAGGGTCTTGCGCAAGATTTCCGCCGGAGAAGCTGATCAACTTGGAGATGTGAGCACCCTGTCTGATCCCAGCGTTGTGGATGTGCTCATTGATTTGATTGACCAACATAATGCTTGATTTTATGATTATTTGAATCATTCAACATTTTGATTGGGCTAACGGTGCTAGACATAAAGATCCTTGATCATGCTGTATTATGGTGATGTTGTTGTAACAAACGATATTGCTTTAATGCACATTATTTTTAAAACATGTTTACTATCTGGTCCAGAAGACTCATGATAATAAACAATAATACAATGCCACATCATCACAGCCCAAACAACCAATGGGTTTGTCCTTGCGGTAGTTTGCGGTGGCAGTAATTGTCTGTCTTTAGTTTGCCATCAAATCACATCAAATGAGATCCACTTTGAATTTCTTCTAGCACTTGTATCTCAATATCAGTGTATATGTACTCTCAAAATCATTGATGAGGATGAACATATTGCTAGTGTAAGCCAGTGTAAAATTCTTAATTTTTTTTGCACCTAGGTAGTGTGGCTGCTCCACACGTGTCTTTTCTTGCATTTATACCTGGCACAACACTGACGAGCTCCATCTTGGCATTTGTCACGGTTATCCTTGTACCATTGATTGGTTGCCGTGCGCTTGCACCTGGATACGTCTGGAATAATCTCAGTTATACCTTTCTTTGTGAAGCAGATCATATATCCTGCACAGCCCTTTTGTCAGTGATGCTGCATTTGCCATCCTCGTCCCCACAGCTGGTAATGGTTCCGCCATGAAGGGAAACAGCACTTGCACCGGCAATGGTACCATCAATATCAATCTCAGACAACAAGGCTGAGGTGCTACAATTGAGAGTGGGAGAGTGAGAGTGGGGGCATCATTCTCCTTCAAGGCCATGGCAAGGCCCATGCTAAGCATGGCACATACCACACGAATATGCATCTTGATGTTGAAGAGATTTCTGGTTTAAATTTGAACAATGCACATGTGGCGTTAGTGATAGTAGGCAAATGATAAGATAAACAGCACACACACAGTAATGGGTTTCAAGTCAATTTTGAATTGATAGTAGTGAGGTATAGAGGTGGGAAAATTGATATGGATATGGATGAGTTTGTGACGAGTGTTCAAGCAATTCAAATGATGCTGCTTGTTTTGATGTGCTGGGCTGTTTTTGTTGATTTTGATCAGATATGTTTGGATGAGACTTACTCTTTTGAAAAATTATGAGCACGGGATTTTATTCAAATGGATTTTTGGCTTGACATCTACATGTAGTTGCTTGCAGGGAAAATCCAATTTAAGGCTACACTAGTCAATTCTTTTACCTAGTAATTGCAAGTGATGCAAAAGCAAGTGCAAACTTGCTTTTGATAGTTTTGATGCCTGCGGTTCTGATATTGATTCCTATGCATATTCCTCTAGATGCTACCTATGATGTGGTTATTTTTATGTGAGTATGGTGCCCCTCAAATTAGCAAGGGAGGCGACCATGCAATTGGTAGACCAATTTTGTGAGTTGATTTACACCAATTGAAACTTAAGCTCTCAACTCACTAGACACGAACTTTGTCTAGTCAGATATGAGCTTTTGTTATGGCTACTAATGCCCTCAAATAGTACCTAATAAGGCAGCTATTTTTCTTAATTTTATTCATATTAGTTTACCTAGTGGTTTACATATTTTTTACATAAAACAACTAGCACAAGCTCATTGTCATCACAATTATTTCCGTCAATCTCTCCCAATTAAATCTACACACAATGATCTTCCCCAATGCAGCCATCACCTGTACCACTGGCAATTGCTCGTGGCTTGCATCCCAATACCAATGATGACAACTAAAACAAACATGAACACGAACACCGCCATCATGATGACAACAACAACCACAAGAGCTAACGGGATCATGATACGATCATCCGCTTCGTTGGTATAAGTGAATGCCATCACAACCTCCCTTGCTTCAATGTCGATTCCTCACAACTGTTTCACGACAAAGACATCTCTATTGTATCTACTTTACATACAAGTTGGGGGCCCGTCAAACTCTGTAAATTCGAAAAGGAGTTTCAGAAGAGTCGGGCCATCATCACAGTATCCACCACCGTCAGCATCTGCTTTCTTCCATTGATATTCGCAAGAGCAAAGGGAAAGAGTTTTCATCGCAGCGTCATCCATATGGCCTGCAATCCACTTGAAGATCATCTCCGATCGAACACGACGTTGAAAAGTTTTTCTGTCATCAGCATCATTCTCGGGATCGATTGGAACCACCGTTTGGTCATATGGGGCTTCCATTGAATTGAAATCAGGAGTGTTCCAAGTGATGGTGGTATTGAACTGCACAGATGCCATGGTGAGTTTGTCCGGGTTCTCAATTAGATTGCCAAAGTTTGTGGGCTGGTCATTCACATCGTACTAGGTGGGGATTGCGTTCACGAGCGCTCCCCATCCATATTTGCTTGCGGCGCTCGAAAGCGCATTGCGAAGATCATGAATCGCGACAGTCGAGAGACTAAACTTGTTAGCCTCGTCCTTTTCCTCTGCAATTGCATTCATGTACAGCTTGCCACCTGTAGTAGTACCAGGGAGGATGTCGCCATCATAAGGATTAAGGATGTACGGATTGGAGCCTGTTGCATGTGCCATCGTTGTGATAGGTCGATTTCAAAATTTTGAAAAATAATGCGATTGGAAAGGCGAGAACGTTGCGCTTCTGGGATCAAACGAGCCAAATACTACCAAGTTGGGAGGGCTGAGCAATCTGAATGGGTCTAATTCTTTTCGTAGCTTCGCATTTAGAGCATGAAGTTCTGATAAACTGTGCGAATACAGCAACAGCTTCAGAGAAGGAAAAGGAGCAAGAGCAAACTAACAAAGAGGTAATCTCTAAAAACTGAGTTGTTAGTTTAACTTGCGCTTCACAATTTGAATTTCAAATTGTGAGGAAAACCTTTTGGAGGTATCTACGTAGGTAGATACATACCAATGGTGTCGAGTCAAAGAGTGCACGCGACTATGCGTGACTTTAAATCTAGAATAGCTCGTTTGTAACAAGCTGTAAGAATAGATATATTCTCACATCAACATCACTGTAGACTGCCCAATCGTTGAGACAATGATGTTCTGCCTCTCCCACAGTCTGTCTTTGATGATGCAATTGAATCCCCCTCCATTCATTCTTCTACTTCCTGAGACAATAATATTGTGTCAACAATTCATAATATATCTCAACCATTGATGATATTCATTACAAACAAAGAAATAATATTGGATACACCACAAGAATTGTGGGGGGGGGGGTTAAAAGGAGAGATTTCCAGGTCAAAGCCTTCAATCAGCTCTCCTTTCAAGATAAAAACTACCTATATCTTGCATGGAAGATGGGAGCAGGTAAATCTGCAATTCCATTAACAGTTGCTTACTTTCAACGGAGGATTGTTCTTGTGTTGGTTCCTCTCATTGGTCTTGGTAGCAATCAAGTCTCTAAGTCTTCTTCAATTCACAACCCAATCTATTCATACCATTTATACAAACACAAGTATGATACCATGATTAAATTCAAGGATGGTCTCCTTTGCATGGATGGAGATGAAGTGCATAATACAAGGATCATACTGATATTCAGTTCTCCCCAGTCATTGTCAAAACAATCAAAATGGTTCTACATAATTAACCAACTGTTTCAGAAAAGATATATATCATTTATTTGTAATTTATTACACACTACAGATATGATTGCCATAGCATGGAATGGAAACAAATCCCATGGAACATATTGAAGTTGTTGTCATAAAAAAAATATCACTCATGTAGTGAAAGTCAAAGTAATTATCATGCATTGTGCGTTGATGGAAGTGCAACATTGTCAACACTTGAAAGGAATGATTCTAAAGTATCCATATCCAACTCCAACTTGTCCCTCAACAGATCAGCATGTGTTGTTTTATTGTTGGATGTGATTGAATATTCATCTGCATCATTTACTTTCTTCTTGGGTCTGTTGAGATTCTTTTGATTGATATGATTTGTACAATTTTTATACTTGTAAAGTGACTTGTAAGTACTGATGACAACACCATTGTATTTGTGCAAAAACTCAAACAGAGGTTCCATCAGGCGATCCTCATCTCTGATGCATTTGTTGAACTGGATGGATTCAGTGAACATGTCTCCAGGATCATGTTTCTTGAGAATTTCATTGAAAGGTACAAGCTGAAACATCATAAGTAGCGTGACATTATTTACATACTCATTGAGTGTTAGCTGGATTCCCTGTCCAGTGTTGTAGTGGCTAGTGGCAATTCAAATCAGAATATGTCAACAAACCCTTGGTGGGGTAATCATTAAGGAAAGGATGATATTCAACAGTCAACAGCTACAGGAAAATCTGTACCATTTCTGTTAATGGTGTGCAGTCTCAAAAAATAATCTGCATCTTTTGTTTTTTAAAGATTGTGTTAAGATCGTTTCAACTTTGTGTTTCATTATTTGCATATCTCATATCTCTCATTGCCAAAGTAGGGGTAGAAGACAGAAATACAATAATGTTTTGTTGATGCACAAGTAATGCCATGATTTCCAATGGCTGAAGATGACAACGAAAATATCCAGCGTTTGTTAATGAGTTGGTGGAAAGAGGATAAACTGATGTATGGTAGACAGCCATTGGCGATGTTAGATCAATCACACTAGAGAAGATAGGATTGTACCTAGTCTGTAGTCTCCTGATGTGTTGGGAGGGGAGACAAAAGAGACATTGGTGCAAAGTTTCTTTGGGGGTTTGGAATGATGAGTTCACAGGCATAGGCATTGGATATATAGCCCGCTTGTTGGAAGGAGTCATTCCTTCTGATGGGGCATTACTCGTTGGTTGAACAGGAGAGAAATTGTTGTTATTCGTAGTCCTGTTACAAGAGTTGGGATTTGTAACATTATTCATTGTAGGATTTGCAATTTTTAGTGTTGTACTGTTTGTCGTTGCAGTTGTGGTGATATTATTTGGAGGTATTGGTGAGCCCCCTCACTTGTTTCCAGCAGCCTATTTTCCTTATGCTGCCTTCGATTCTTGCAAATTGCATGTTGGGTGTGGTGTAACATGATTCATTGATTCACGAGTCTGATTTTTACGCTTCAGATATAATTTATGCATCAAATAGTCCCCAGATTCCGCGATCAGTCGATGCATAAATTTTAAAATCAGAGAGCATTTTTTTATTTCCGACAGAATTATGACTGGGTACTTTCGTGGAGGTATACATACAAAATTATACACAAACCATGTGTATTAGAGTTTCTAAATAAAATAATGCCTCATTTTTTTCCCATAGTTGATCAAATAATAAAAAGAAGAATCGGAGTCAGCCTTTTTTATCTGAAAAAATGAAGAGAGTTGACAAAAGAACATCAACTCACGACACAATGAATTGTGTTACATATCATTTTTACACACCTTTTAATGCATCTTTAAGACCATTCACTGGGTCTTAGTTTATCATGATTTTCTTGACTATCACACACTATTCTTCTTGACAATATATGTCCAAATAACCACTTTTTATATTTATCACCTAACTAAGTCTGTGTAAATTTACTGCATTGCATTTGCAAAGTGGCAGTAAAGGCTTAAGTTTTACTAGAAAAATTATTTCACTCATATCTTGTAAAATAATTTGAGAAATGTCACCATGTGGTATTCTCTCAACAAGAGCTAGGCCACCAACTTTTAATTTCTAGGAACGGTCAGGTGAAAAAATCCTGAGAGGGGGAGGGAGGGAGACACATGTAAAACCTAGTTAATCTTGTAAAACATCATGGAAGCATTGTAGAACACTTACATATGATGTAGAGATTAGATTATATCTAGTTTGGCACCTGCAGACCACATGCTGTACTCAATAATTGTGAACAAAAAAAGAAACATAGAATTCAATCCAACAAAAAACCTCGACCAGAGCTCAGCAAGCACAGAAATAGCCACTGCAACCAAATAATATTCTGGTTCTGTACATGCTATCGCAAAATTTACATTTTGACCGTTCTGCAGAACGGCCAATGCCATTAAACAATAAACCCGATAGTGTCATAACAAGTAAACCTTGTTGTCCTTATGCGCTCCCCACAAGGATTATATCTCCAAAACAAACTTCAATCCAAAAGAGCAGTACAAGTTCCTACCAACAATTCAAGCAAAAACAAAATTCCACAGAATCTATTGCATTGGAGGATGCAAAGAGAAGTAATAAAAACCAAGGGAATTTTGACTGCTTCATTGAAAGTAAGGTATGTCATCAATCATCAATTGTGATAACTGCATGACACCTTGTTTTGTCTTTTCCAAATTTGCTGTTGGATCAGCTAATAGGACATCTCAGAAGAGATTCCAGAAACCACAAATTAAACTGGATAGCACTGGGTACTTACATTATGATAGGGTAACAACCAAAGATTTCCTGATGAAAGCAAGTATATGGTACAATGACAATGTAAAGTCAACTTATTATATCCCAAGTGATGGAGTACGGGGTGGCTGCATCCGCACAGAGGATATATGCCCTCTCTGTTTTGATAATACATGCCTGATAGAACTTAAGGCAATTATGAGAAGTGGCCAGTGGGTGTAAATTAAATGGTACAATCCTCTTCCTGTATGTAAGTACTGTTTTGATTTAAAAGCTAAGCTTCCAACTAGTGCTGGCAGCAGGAGTAGTAATAGAATGCAGCAAAGTGCATAAGATAAATTGGCAAAGAAACACCACCTTAGCTAGGCAGTAGCACCGCCTAGAATAAGAAAAGCAAGGAAAATAATAATAAATTAAGTGATCCATTTTTTATAGTGTATTAGCATTATCATTAGCAGCAAACTGAAATCAATGCATGCTCAACAACTCTAACTACTATTTTAGAGTACGACATTGTTTTACTAAAAAACTTTTTTGCAAAAAAAGAAAATCGGAGCAAATTTTGGGGGAGGGAGATGACCATTCCTAGAAATTAAAAGTTGGTGGCCCTATCCAAATCTTGTATAAAAATGTTCTTTTCCACATCAGAGCTGTTGTGTTGAGGGTTTTACTCATTTTACTCAGTTCACTCAGTGATTTTTTCCCCTGCTCACAAAGGCATTTTACTTGGTGAAAGATAGTGCACATTAGAATAGAAATAACTTTTTCAGAAGAGCAAAATTTCAAAAATATGTTTCCCAGTAGAAATCAACAATCAAATATGTATCCTTTTGTCTGAAAGTTTGTCATGCACCATGCAGTATGAAATTTACAAAAATTACCTAACTATGGCAGAGACAAAACTTTTATCTTCTTTTCCGCTGAAGCAGAGCAACAGCAACAAGGTTGTAGGTATTGATTATACATCTTCTACATAATAGGAAGTTGATCTATCTAGACAAATATAGCCACATACTCACGTGTCACTCAGATGGATCGTAGTTAATATAATTTGCGTGTGGATGCTGCCCAGCAGTGAGGGCGGTGTTCATAGAGGCTGTCCAAATCAGACGATTTTCAGTCGGGCCAGTGCCAAGAGCATTGAAGTCAATATCAAGGACAAGGAGGGATCTGTTGTATTCGAGAAGCTCAGTGAGGTTGATTGTGAGTAGGTTTTTAGTTTCATCCTGTATTGTACTGTGTTCAGATAGTGTCTTCCCATCAAGAGAGAGAAGATGCACAGAGCCATTACAGTAGATCCACTGCCAGTGGAAAACGAGGAGAAGAAGGCGCTTGATGAGTCCAGCAGCCCAAGAAGTAGTGGTTAGTCGTGTGTACCGGCCAAGCAGACAGTTCCACTGATGGTCAATCATGATGGATGGTATGCGGCCGAGCAGAAAATTATCCCACCCAAGCAAGTCAATGGTGTGAGCAATGTCGTGGAGGTCAGAATCAACAACCACAAACTCTGATATCAGTTGAGAACCACGGCAACAGATACATATGTATTAAATGGGCAAGGTCTGGATCAGTGTTGTGGTCCTGGAGCCACTTGTCTAAGTCGTGCACAGATTCCAAATTGCATGCTGTACGACCCTCGTCCATGCACCGCGTAACATGTTGAATGTCTTCATTGTAACGTCCACAGGTAGTAGGACATTCGTTTTTGATGTTTTTATCCCACCTGGAGAGTTGGCGGTTGATCGCACAGAATTTGGAGAAGTGTTTGCTAAGCAATGAGTGGAATATCTTTGGGAAGTGTTTGGATTCTTATGAGATGCCATGTGAGTAGATATGGTCAAAGAGGATTGTTGGGATCTCGTGTGTGGCGTTATATAGTTGTTTCGCTGTGGTATATCCCCACCAGTCAAAAATGGCGTCACGTGGTGATCCTGTTATTTTGCATCCATTGATGTAGAGGCGTGTCATTTTGAATTGAAAATCTGAATTAATGTAGAATGTAGACACCAGTTTGCACTGCATCTGTCAGGGCATCCTTGTCAAGGCCATCTTGGAGAACATTTTCTAGTTGGAATGGGTCCAGTTGATCAAATCGGAGCATGTCTTTGAGGTGACTATCGATGTGGTGGCACTTTATGGTCAGCACAGGGGAGAAGTCACAAAGCAGGCGAAGGATCAGGGAGAGTATGTTGGCTTGTTTTTATTTCTCCCTGAGGGGACGAGTGGGCTGAGAGGCATGGACGATGACACCCATGTTATCGTAGTGGCATTGTGATTGGGGGAAGTTTGGTGTTGCCGTGATCGTGCAATGCAGCTTTAATCAAAGTAAGAGCACCAAGGGTCCCAAGAAGCTCACATCTGTAATTGCTGGCTGATGAGCTCCGTTGTTCCGCCCAAGTACATTGCGCACAATGGAGTGAGTGAGTGCATTTAACCGTAAAAGCCTCCGAACACACACATGGATCGACGTCCATTTGGTATGATCCATCACTAACCATGACAATGGAGCCCCGTATGAGGCCATCCTTGATCCACTGTTCTGTCCCATCATATACCAGGGTTGACCAGAATGTTTGATTTGACCAAGAGGAGAGGACATTAGCAATGTTGGTGAAAGTTGGAGGTTGGACAATCAGAGAAGAGGAATGGTGGACTGACACCGTGTTGTTGTCAAGTTGGCGTATACTGTTGGAATAGACGATATTTGGCCTCATGTTCCAGCTGGAACATGCGCGGCAGCAGCGTGTTGAGTAACAACACATACGTAGAGTAGCTCATAATATTTTAATTATC
>JALLAR010000839.1:0-12433 GCA_036939335.1 Conticribra guillardii
AATCAGCGAAAAGTGACACCATCAGTTAAAAATAATCTTATTAAGGGTTCACTTTGTAGTACTATCTACTAATTGAGACTCATGAGACAGGATCTTTCGGCGTCGCGTCAGTCGTCAACAGTCAACACACACACCGCGTCAGCGGCGCACGACAATGAGATACCCATAAAAGCCAACTTTTATTTATTTATTATTTCTCAAACCGCACCAACAACAACACCACCACCACCAACAGCAATAACAATAACAATCATAAACCACCAACACCACCGCCAACAACATAAGTATTGTACTGTCTACCATCGGCGAGAACAACGGCACGAAAAAACCATGATCACGTCTACAAATAACAACTTCAAACCAGCAATAGTAAGCACATTATCGCTGTCATTATTTCTTTTCGCATTGGCAGCAGCAGTGCCAATTGTCGGCGCTACTACTACCACTATTACTACTACAGCGTTCGTGGGAAGTGGTGACATCGTTCCAACAATTCCAAAATCAATATCAAAATCTGCAGCAGCATTATCGACATCATCTACATTACCATTGGGCTCGTCACTTTTAGTACAACTGCCGCGTCTACAAAGCGTGCAGCGCTACAATAACAGGGCATTATTATTTGATGCATCTTTCTCCACAGTTAATGAAACATTGTCGTTTCAAGAAAATGATGGCAACAACAACAACAACAACAACAGCAACGATAGCAATAACAATGATAGCAATAACAATATCGATAACCGAAGATCCTTCCTCGCCAACGTAGCCCTTACTACCACATCCACCCTCGCCCTCACTACCTCCATTCCACCAACCGCCAACTCCATCCCCAACCCATTCGACACCTCCTCCTCCCGCCGCCAACTCGAACTCTGCCTAATCTCCATCCTCCGCACCCTCTACTGGGCCACCAAACTCTCCGCCTCCCTCAACAACAAACTCCTCCAACCACCCACCACTCCCGACATGATTGAATTTTTGGCAACCCTCTCCGATCGAGAATTAAAACAACCCTATCTCGAAGCACGCCTCGGTGCCAAAGCCTTGCTCACCCAAAAAATTGGAGGGGGCGCCAGCGAACGGGTGATGAATTTGGCCACCTTTCAATTGAAGGAATGTTTGGACGATGGGAAATATTGGTGTGGTGTGTTGGGTGATCGAGGGGAATTGCCGGGGCAGCAATTATTACAGCAACAAATACAACAACAACAAATACCGAATAATGGAAGCAGCAATGGGAGTAACATCAATAGGAAACTGAGCAATAAACAAACCAAAACGCTCATCTGCAATCAATCCTTGCTCGCATCCTCGGACAATCTTATTGAATCACTCGCGTCGCTTGTGGAATTTGATGGGCTGGAAACTACGATTGATCCATCTCCGAGGTCTTCGTTGATGTTGAGCATGTATACACGTGACAAGGGCGTCTTTGTGTATCGAACGTTGATGGAGCGGGTGATTCCGAGTTGCGAGAGTTATTTGGACGTGTTTGGGAGGGAGAGGAGGGAGTTTTGTGAGGAGTATGTGAGGAGTAATTATGGGGAGGAGGTTCCGTATGTCGTGAAGAAGGTGGTGATCAACACTTAAATTCAAAAAAATTAGTAGTAGAGTGAGCATAATTTTTTCAATTCAATCATATGATCGGTTTTATGTGTTAAACATGCTTGTAAAGCGTCATTGCTGCTATAAGAGCGGGATTCGTGCGGTCATACTAGTATGTGTAACGTGATCTGCTGGCATTGTATTCTGCGTGTTTTATGTGAGTCGAATGGCATTGTTGTGATGAGTCAGTTGTGATCAGAAGTTGTTCTGTAGAGACGTTGTATTCGTTGAAATTGAACTGTCGTTGAATATAAAATTTAGACTAACAGTATTATCACTAAAACAATCGCGACTCAGCTTTTGTCCAAATCTCAACTAGATGGAGTAACTCATAAAATTCAAGACTACGTTTCAGTTATTTGACATCGTCATTTTTCAACATCCACATTGAGCATACTAATTTTACCATGGAGAATTCTCGTCGTTCTGTGGAGATATCTGAATGGCAACACTTCAAATTCGACTTCAGAGGATTTGAAAGCCTTACTTCAACAAAAGGGCATTATGAAGTATCTCCCATGTTCATGTGCTTTGGCAAGCAGTGGCAATTGGTGTTGTATCCCGGTGGCCGTGGCACGGCGCAAGATGGTAAAGTGTCGGTGTATCTTGAGTTATGCTCAAAAGATTGTAACATAAATATTGATTATGAAATCAAGATTGGAAATGTGACGAAAAAAGGCATTGGTCGTGCATTTGATGACGAAACATACTTTAGGGGCTGGCCTGATTTTATCAGCCGTTCTGCAATCGTCCATCCATCTGATGGTTTTCTTGTAAACGGAACACTGCCGATTGAGCTGTGTGTAAAGCTGAACCAACCAAAAGGTCCAGTCTTCATCCCGGAAAATCCATTCAGGCAAATGATGCATAAAATGTATTCGGACGAAGCATCTGTGGACGTGTTGTTTGAGATTGAAGCTGAGGAGAATAAGAATGACCAAAATGCAGACAAGATTCCTCCATCTCGTTTCCGTGCTCACCGCATAGTTTTAAAAGCATGCGCACCAACTCTTGCTGAGCTATGCGAGACATTCGAAGATAAAACACCTGTACCGATCACTGGAGTCAAGCCTGATGTTTTTCGCCGCTTGCTAGATTATGTGCATGGTGGTGTCATTAGTGAAGAAGAACTCAAGGCGAACGCGAAGGACTTGATGGATGCTGCTGAGAGGTACGGTGTTGTGCATTTAAAGTTGGAAGCTGAAGAATGGTATATCAGGTCTACAACATTGACTATTGATAATGTGATAGACTATCTTGACTATGCTGATTCCAAAAATTTCTATCGCCTGAAAGAGGTGGCGATGGATTTTATTGCTGAGCACCAAGACGAATTTCTTGAAAACAAATCCACGCGGTCATCGGGGGGTTTGATTACCGAGTTTTGTGCAGCTATGAATAGAAAAAAGCGAAAAATGGAAGTTGGCGAGAGCAATTCTGCTGAGTTTAGTTCTTCGCTCTCTGCTCTCAGGAGAAACGTTCAAGAGCGAGGGTTGGATATTCAAGTTGATGAATCGCGCGAGACCCTTTACGCCGCTTTAACAGAAAGCTCTGATTAGAGTGCCGCCAAAGGAGGTACACATTATTTGATTAATGCTCATCATCTCTAAATCTGCTTATTTGATGGTGGATATGGGATGTCGGAAAGTTATCAAGGCATGGTTTCGAATTATGGATCAGCATTAATGTGTGGCAGCATTGTTCAAGAGAACTATTATTGCTTACTGCCGCTATCTAGTTGATTGGTGCACTAATGTAAGACACCGTTATTATATTACTCAGTAGGCATACTCTAGTTCTTTGCGTTCTTATGGCAAGATGAAGGGATGGTGTATGGTGGGAGCAGTCAAGAGGAGCTAAATAATTATTTCGATTCAATGGAACTATTCATTTATTTAAATTTACATAACTACGAAATAATGCACAAGATATTACTTGACAGTTCAGTTACTGTCGTTGCAGTAACTTTCCTCGCACACTGAAAGGAAAGTATCATTAGTGTCTGACTTGATGCAATTGACGGGACATGATTATTTTGTGTATTTCTTCGTGGCTATCTCTTGGTTATTGTTTTGATAGATGGTGCTGTTTTTGCTTCGTGTCTAAGTGACAGTACTCTTCGTTCGACACCTCAGACGTTTTAACAGTGTGACCATTGAATGAAACTCTGTGTAAACGAAGCGAAAAAACAAGAAACAATTGATACATACACCAGGCTTGAGTAGTCTGTACATTAACATTCTTATACTTTATTCTCAAATTGAATTATTTGCAAAAATGCGAGAAATGGGAAGTTAATGAACTAATCAGTTTTCTTCAAAAATGGTGTGAAATTACAAATCCACCTCCTCTTTCACTGACAATTCATCGTGGGACTCATCGCCATCATCACTCAGCTCATCCTGACTTGTGGTGGATTTTTTCCCAGTCTTCTTCATCGTCGACGATGACGACTGCTTCTTCACGTGTGGATTCCACACAAATCCAATATCATCCAACATTTTAATCCGTTCGGGTGTCAGCCACGTCTTCTTCCCCGTATGGAGATGACAAAATTGAGCTCGTTGGTTCATTACCCACCAAGCCAACTTGCGATTGGGTGCATATCCGTGAGGGACGCGACAATGGCCATGTTCCCGTTGAAATATGACGAGTTCCTTGTATCTAATATTCCACCGGGCCTCTCTTGCCTTGAGCGGTTTCCCTGCTTTGGTGGTGGAAGATGGTATTTCTCGGCGAACATGGCCCACTGCCATGTTGGGTGGGGATGCAACTTGCTTGCTTTGCATTTCGTTGGAAGTTAATTTATTTCCTTGTTGGGTCAGAGCAGCATTGTTGACGAGCTGGTTGACCGCCGATGGGCGTTGTGGTTGTTGGGCCATTTGCGGCAATGCATTGGTGCCAATGGTACCACCAGGTTGTGTGGTGGATGTCATAGAGGAAGGATTATTATTTAACATCTCGGTCAACTGGTTTGTCAACGAGACGGGGAGTCCCGCAATGGAATTGAAATTTAAACCATTCATCCCATTTAAGGAATTTTGTTGTCCCATCATTCCATTCAAGGAGAGTTGCTGCCCCATCATACCATTCAAGGAATTTTGTTGTCCCATCATCCCGTTCAAGGAATTGTGTTGTCCCATCATTCCATTCATGACATTCTGAAGGTTGGCGTCTTGAAATCCTCCCATCTGAGAAAGCTGGAGGGAGTTTAAATTGGCAAATTGTAAGCCATTGATTTGTGGGTTCATTCCATTGGAAGGTGCTGCGGCAGATTGAAGTGATAAGAGTTGCTGTTGTTGCTGCTGGACATTGCCCGGGAGGGGAAATGGACGTGGCAACAGAGCATCGAGGTCATCGCCAGGTTGCATAAATTGGTTACTGGCGGGGATAACGGGCGGTATGAAAAAATTGGTGGCCAAATTGTTGACTCCTTGGTTGAGCCCTTGAAAGGAACCGCCCACGTTGTTGATTCCTTGATTAAGTCCTTGGAGCGATGAGAGCTGAGAGGATAACAATGAGCTGGGCATGTTGAAATTTGGGTTGTTTATGGCGTTCAACAGCTGGGTGGTTAAGTCATTGGGGAAACTCTGATCGTTATTATTTCCGTTGTTGGTGTCATCGTTAGACATGATGATATTTTTCGTTCGGTATTATTTATTAAAAATCTGCAATCGCGATAATCAAGAAGATATGAAATCCAAAATCAATGTAAGCACTATAAATATATCACACAACGACAGGCAAGGCTGCAGAGTTCAAAATAAGCCACAGCCCCACACGACTGCCGCAAGAACGCGAACGAGTGCGGCGGTGGCAGCCGGCGACAAAATAATCAACAATCCCCCTCTCGCATCATTTAAGGCGGAAGTGCAAGGGACGGGCGTGTGGTCATGACTGGCAATACTCCCATCTCCCATCACTCGCCCCGACGGTCGTCATGGTGCTCGCCATTTGATCACCGTGAGGCATGTCTCACGTCTAGCCAATCGCCTATCACGATTCCCGCCCGATCAGCTCAAGAATGCATTGGCACTATCCAGCCGGCGGCACAGACAGCTAGAAAAGGATAGTCAGTCAAGAGAGGAGGCATCATCATCGTCGTTCGTTCGTTCACTCGTGGGTGGGGTGCCGTCTGATGACGGTCCGCACGACAAAACACGACGCGAACGGGCTGGTTCCAACCCTGTCTCTATCTCTATGGCAGAGGAACGAATACTTGCCTTGCTTGGTTTGTTAACTTCGGACGGTACTAGTAACAAGAAGAAAAGCTCGGTAATAAGTAATGAGCGTTGAAAGTATTAGAGATGAGAGACGAAGCAACGGCGCAATTATGAGGTTGTGTCTGTATTGATTGAGTTTTGAGATTTTTTTATTAGGAGTAAATAATAGTATTGTATGGTACTAAGTGGTAAGTACAACATCATGATAGGAGTAGTACATAGTAGATAAAAAAGGCGCCACAAAGCAGCGACATGCACGTGCGTGAGCGATTGCGACACTCTCAATTTCTGCACGATGCACATAAGAGAGAAAGACAACGGGGAATGGGGAGTTGAATGGTGCGTGACCGACATCTCAAGATGTGAAGAACTATTAGGGGACAATATCCGCCCAAATACTACATAGATTTAATGAGGCTGACAACAGACAATCGTCCAAGACGTTTGACTTGGTTTGAGCTCCCTTAAAAAACAGCTCACGGTCGCAAAAGTTGTGTGAAAAGTTTGTGTGACAGTGTGTGTGTCCCACGAAGAAACAAAAAAATAGTAGAGTTCGTAGTATGGTATCTAGAGAGAGTACCAATTTTAATTTTGTGTGTTTTCAACCGATTTTCTAGCAAGGTTTGTGTGTGCGTGGTCTCTTCTCTAATATATTTTTATCATCTCTAAAAAAAAGAAATTAAAGATTGCTAGAAGAGATACTTGAGCTGCTGCGTCTATGATAGTTTCGGTTCCTATGTAGGTATGTACCTGTGTGCACTGTGGAACCGCGTACAGTGTTCGTACTAGTATTAGATTTCAGTGAGAGTACAAGAAGTGTACGGTATTACTTAAGTAGTATGTAGTGGAGATCTGCCTGGCTGGCTGGGCTCGCGCGGCTTGAATGAAGCACATCACAACATATTGTACATACATACAATAAGCACCTTAGTAACCCTAAATAACCTTAACTTTCATCCAAATCCTATGTATGATGTATGTCAGCTTGTTGTTGTCTTATTATTTTTTTTTATTCGCGCCAACGCACCACGCACAGAACAAAAAAAGATTTCACCAAAGGGTTTTCACATTAGAAAAAAAATTGACTTGGTTTTTTACTTCTTCAAATCGATTGGATTGCTTAAGTACCATTCACACCCTTTTTTGTTTATGAGATTAATATTATGTCTTAACATGACGTGTTACTTGATTATGACGTCTCAATTATATTTTTAATGAGTATTTATTACTTGTGATGAATGCATTTTAGCTTTTTACTTTTTCCGGGGTAGTAGATAGTGCCCAATGTCATCTCGAATTTTTTTTATTAAATTAGGAGTATTTTTTGTGGGGGGCCCCTTGCATTTGCGATTCGAACGCCCGTCATCTCCGACGATGGCATTGCTTGCGAACGTCGGCAGAATTATTGGTTCGGCTCTCCTCCCTGAAATAAACCACTTAATCGCCCAATGGAGATACGAGCAGTTCTTTCTTCCATTATCTAGTAGATCATTTTCTTTGCTGGTATCCCCATCCCCAAAAATCATCCAGTGCCCGAGGATAAATAATAATAAGTATCCAACTCGAGAGGATTCCAAAAGGCGCCCGTTGCTTTCGTGATTGAGTAACATCATACGCGCCAATTAAATTAATTAAAAATGGCACCCGTCAGCCAAAGCATGCCGCTATATACAAGAGAACAACATTGTGAAATGACATG
This sequence comes from Conticribra guillardii, assembly GCA_036939335.1. Lineage (NCBI taxonomy): Eukaryota > Bacillariophyta > Thalassiosirophyceae > Thalassiosirales > Thalassiosiraceae > Conticribra > Conticribra guillardii. Next base: position 7,531 of record JALLAR010000839.1, read on the forward strand.
TCCAGCCTCTGCGCAAGAAGATGATTTCTCAATGAATCAAACTGAGTCTTTGTCAGTTCACCACTATGATCAACACCCCAGCAACAACAACACTGAAACAGATCCTTCTCCTATCACATCTTTGCAATCTTCAATGGAAGTATCAATTATGAAAAATACTGTTTTCTCCCAAGAAAAAAGTTCATTAAATTGCCACTCAAATTATAGCACTTCTACCAAAATCAATTCTCAGCACAAGACAAGGAAACACAAAACCAACGATCCACAATTCCAGACCAAATTCGCACTAATTTCCACCATGTGCGCCATGGCATTGCTCTCCATTGTGGCGGCCATTTATTCAGAATGGAAAATGGATGATTTTTATTCGTCATATGGACAGAATAAACACGGTGCCAAGGGGTGGGGTCAAACCAGTCAAACAACACTTGTAGCGCTTGGGAAAGATGAGAGACAATTGTTTGGAATGGAAAATGAATTTTGGAATAGCAGAAACCGTCATTTGGCAGAAGAAGAAGACGAGAATGATAACAACAATAATAATGGAGATGGAAATGATGGAGATTATTCCGAATATCGATGCGATGATATATTCACCCGAACTTCGTCTTCTTCCAGCAATGATAATAATAATGACAACAACAACAACAACAACAACAACAACAACAATGAGCCCTCCGAAAGATGCAAGTACGCCCGCACCTGCGAATCCACCGGTGTCCTCTTCCCCTTTGTATTCTGCAACAATTCCCTCCTCTCCACATCCTCCTGGCTAATATTCCTCTCCCCCTTCTTACTACTCGGACTCACCATCCTCTTTCGTCTCTTGGGATCCACTGCCGAAGAATACTTTTCGCCCAGCCTTGAAATGTTTTCGCTCAAGTTGGGATTGCCCCCTCGATTTGCGGGCGTGACGCTGTTGGCATTGGGGAATGGCGCGGCGGATGTTTCGGCGACGATTAATGCGATTGCGTCGGATCCGGAGAATGGATATTTGATGAGTTTAGGGGCGTTGACGGGGGCAGCCATGTTTATCACGACATGTATTGCGGGAGCGGTGATTGTGGTGAATGGGGGGTTGGTTTGTCGGGGGGCGTTGGTGAGGGATGTGATGATGTTGGGGATCACGGTGGCGGTGGTTAGTTTGGAGTTGAGCAAGGGGGAAGTTGGTCCACAGGTGAGTGGTTGAGTTAATTGGTTGTGCTATATCAAGACTGTGCATTATTTGGACGGAACGTGGCAAAAAAGTGCGTAAGCTCAACATTGCAATATAATCTGTCATCTCCCATTTTATGCAGACCGAGCGAACCTTCATCTCCATATATGTAGTTTTTGTCTTGACAGTTTTCATAGCAGATGTCTATCACCGTGCTATAATGCTCCCACGGCTTCAAAGGCAACAGGAAAAACGAGAAAATGAACGCCAAGTGGCAGCAGAGAAATGGGCATCTTCGCGTGCGGGTGATGCACTTAATTCCGTTGCTGGAGGTACAAGTGCTTCTGTCGGAGGATTGGAGATAGCAGGAAATTTCGATACTGGTCTTGGACTCGAACGAAGTTCCAGTGCACCACCACAGTTACAGGATGGACCCTCTCCTGAAATCGGTAATCGTGCTCTCGACGCTGTTCTTCTTGCTCTGTCTAACTATGGCGAGAATGATAATGTCGATGATGTCGACATCAATGACAATCGACCCAATGGATGGGGAATCGAGTCAACTACCGAGGGCAATCAATCGTGGGATCGTCCCGTCGTGTTGCATGGCCCTGACGGAATCCTCACACGCCATCACCATCATCAGCATACATCTACTGATGGCGAGTACAACGAAGAAGACGAATTCCATTCTCCCTACCGCGTCATGGAAGATATGGATTTGGTAGATCGGTTATGTGTTCAAGAAGGGAGTCTTGGATTTCCTAACATCAATTGGTCGGGAGCATTTCAAGATGGGAAGCAAGAGCTTATGGTTCACTTTAGAGAAAGCTGGATGAATATCTTTGATGATGAGGAGAATGGCCTTTTGGATAAGTTTTTGCTCATTTGCGAGTTCCCGTTGACGGTCTGTAGAAAGGTAGGATAATGAATGTTTCATTGCGCTGACATTTGTGCTTACTTTTTCTTTCCTAGAATATCTCATCTTGACTCTTCATTTCGTTTCTACTTCGTTACAATTCATGTATGCAGTTAACCATTTCAATTCCTTGTGATGGATCGTATTGTCGGGCGCTTGTTGCATTATCGCTAGCGCTGTCTCCCATATGGGCTGGCGTATACTTTATGGTGAATTTTGACCTCAATCTGTGGGGTTTGAAAATGGTGATTATGTTATCAATTTCATGCTTCTTTGGGCTATTAGTGCTGCGATATGCACCCTCTGGTGATGGAAGCATGGCGTCAATTGTTGCGGTGAGATAATACGATGATGAAAAAGTGTTTGCAAGTACTAATTTTTGATGATTGTTAGTATTTTCATTTCTTGAGGATTCTAATTGTTTCTTCCTGTTGCATTACACATGCCTCTTCTTTGTTAGGTCCCCATCGCGCTTTATGGTTTCATGGTCGCCGCAACCTGGATTGATGCAGTTGCAGACAAACTTGTGGCTTTCCTTGAATTCGTGGGTATCATGTTGCGTATTCCGAATTCTATCATGGGATTAACAGTTCTTGCTTGGGGCAATTCGATGGCAGATTTGTCGGCAAATCTGACGATGGCTCGAAAAGGTCTTGCAAATATGGCAATCACAGGTCAGTAATATTGTCCAGAGAACTGTTATGTTTTTGTATTTGTTTCAATTCAATGTGTTCTATTTTGTCATAAAGTTTCGTCGATACTCACTGGATGCATCCAAATCTCATCTTCGCTGAGTAGCATGCTTTGCGGGGCCAGTCTTCAATATCCTCATTGGATTGGGTGCTGGATTCGGCGTTCTTCGCGGCATGACTAAGCAGGAAGTAAATTATGTTCATTTGACGCCTTCCATCAAGACTGGTTTTGTTTTCTGTTTTTTAAATTGTGTAATTCTGTTGATAGCTGGGCTAGTAATCAATAAGGGTGTTGTTCCAGTTGGATATGGGTATGTGGCGATTGGCATGTATGCTTTGTACATTATCACGTCCTTCGTTCTGCAATTTTTGATGTAATATACAGAATGTGTACATGCATTAGCGTTGCTCCGCTCATTAGAGGAATTTAATCATAGTGGGTTTTAGATTTGGATTATGTATGTTAAGCTACTAAGTCGCATTGAAAAGAATACGAAATCAAAATTCTCCCAGAGCTTCACATCTGAGCCCGGCAATTATTCGCGTAAGCCCAATCACGTGTATGTGCATTCAAAATTGTCATGAATTCCATTTCATGCGCATTGCGCGGCGAAACTTCGTCGTTTGTTCTCGGAAGTCAAAACTAAGGAACCTCTCCTCTGGTATGAGGGAAGCTTGTTGGGATTTGAAGTGGTTCTATGCAATACGCTTGAGCATGGTTTGGCTTCGTTTGTTGGAAAGACAAATGGGAGATCTGGCAACATATCAATGCACGTGGAATAGTCAATTGTAGAAACGTTGTCTTCAAAAATTGACCTGCGTTCAAGAGTAAAAGTGATGCCGCTGGGCGCATTCTGTGACATGCATAGTTCAGGACAATTGTCGACTTCTTTATTTGTCGTGGACTGCATTTCGCCAAAGATAGAACAATTCCTTGGAAAGAAATTGGGCGTATCATTATTGCACACGCGCATGTGTTTACGGCCTGGCGTTGGTGGGCAGACAGGAACTGCGTCAGGCTGAAAGGACATCAAAGGAGTCTCAAGTGAATAGTCCATGTTTGTAGATATCTGATCGGTGCTCGTTGATAAAAATTAGAAATTGCTTGCTAGCTTGGCAGAAGAAAAATTATGAGAAACAAAAGATGGATTGACAAAATACAAAATATCTGTCTGAACAAAAGTTGTCAGACGAGAAATGATATGCAGTATGCATGATGTTACTACGACCCTTGAGGTCTTGAGTATCATTACCTCTAGTATTCGCTTCGTAAACAGTTCTAAATCAAATAATCATTCGTGTTACAAGATTTTTCTTGGAGAGTCGTGCCTAGCTATGTCGAATGTTCTTCGCATACCATCGCGTATCGTTTTCTAATCAAGCGTACCTAATCGTACACACTGCAGTCCTCTGCAGTCTATGAGGCAATGTGAATACTGCAAACTGAGTACCGCATGCCTTTTGTATTGAATGGAAAATGTGAATCATAATATCATTGCAGGGTTTCTGGAAAGTTGTTTGGCGGTTGGGATTCGTTCCATATGAAAGTCCATAGTGGGAAAGTGAAAAAAGTTGTCAGCTATTGAATGTTCTTCGCATATTGCGTATCTTCGTCTATCTTCTTCCGCCAAAACGTACACAATGCACTGCATGAGGCAATACGAATGCTGCAAACTGAGTACCGCATGTCACTTTTGGAACGATACATAAGACTGCACGTCCTTTTATTGAAAGCGAGAGTAGAGTGGGAAAAGAATTTATTTGACGGTCATTTTTAGTGCGCAATCCACAATCCGAACCCCCGAACCCCAGAGGTTTTTTTCTATTAATTGATTGACCAAGAGAGAGCGTCATTTCTCATTTCGAAATATTTTCAATACCGTTTCCTTCTGGGGGAACAAGTAACAAGTAACAAGTGTGATCGCGTTTCATCATAATATTTAATATTGTAATAGTATTCGGCGCAGTTGCATGTATTGTATGAGATATTGTATGCATTAGGGACTATTAGGGACCTGAATGGATTTCTGAACCAAAAAAAGGCGAATTAGCTATGTGTTTGAAGAATAATATCTGTTCCAGTAATTTGATTCATTCTACATATGCAACTGATCTCGATAGCTTATGTCAGTGCCT
>JALLAR010000840.1:0-12430 GCA_036939335.1 Conticribra guillardii
ACGTGACAGTTAGTGTCCGTCCGCCGGATATGATAATCATATTTGTACTATAGTATGGACATGGATGTCACCCCTCCTGTTGGAATCTGTTGGAATTTGGAATTGTTGTGAAATTATTACTAATAAGGAGAGGAGAATCGGAACGAACCTTCATCCGAACCCATCATGCTTTCGAAGAGAGCCATTCTACAGCTGTTCATCGCAGTAACACTGAGCAGCCTCCGCGATGTCGATGCAACATTAACCATTGCAGCGGCCGACACCGCCACAGGCCAGATTGGTGCGTCTGGAACCTCATGCGTTGGAAAGAGCTTATTCGAGGCAGCTTATCACAGTGTGCCCGGGCATGGACTCATCTTAACTCAAGCATTGCCGCCGGATACGGAACCCATAAAGTCCCCCGTGTATGATGTGGCATCTTCAATGCTTCTCAATGATACGGATCCGGAACAGATAATTAAAGCGATCACTGAACCCGGCGTTGACAATTACACATTCATGGGTCTTTATGATGGAATAAATTTACGTCAATATTTGTCGATTTGAAAGGAAACACGGCTGGCTACACTGGGAAAGATATCGAGGATCTGTACTTTTTAATGGGTTACAATTTCACGTCGACAGAGGGCCATCAGCACGTGCAGCAAGACATTCAAGGAACACTTGGTGAAAGTATCGTGTACTCTGCGCAGGGAAATATTGTTTCCAATACTACTGTAACGGCACTGTCGGAAACGTTTGAAACAGTGCTCGCATGCGACTTGGTCGAACTTCTATATCTGTCGCTAAATGCTGTTTTTGATGGTCCAGAAGAACAATTGGTTGGAGATATTCGATGTTTTGACACCAATTTCGCATCAGGTAGCACCGTCTTCATTCATGTTGAGGAAGCCGATGGCAATGAAGTAGTTCATATTGAAAATGAAAATCCCGACCCAAATGGTGCTAGTCCCTGGCTAGATTTTAAATCCGCTTACGATGAGTGGAGGAATGATCATCCATGTGACGGGGGGGAGGTTAATGCGACGAGTCCTGGTGGTGATACTACTTCAACTAGCGACAACATGTCCACGATGCAATCCAATTCTGCTGGAATTTATTCTCTCATGGGTAACATGAGGAGTGCGTTGAAATACACGTTGCTTCTCTTGCCGCTCATTTGAAGAAACTGGGACAAACGAGAATCTTGTGGATTTCTGTTGAAAACACATGGAAAAGCTTTGCACAATCAATACTCAACATCTGTACATGTTTGCGTATCAAAATAATTACAACCACATTTGGGTCAATGAAAGAGAGTGTACATCTTCAATTTATGCATGGTAACCCTTTTTTTGAAACCCAACAATGTCCAATTTTTTACTAAAATTGTTGGAATTTGTTTGTTTTTTATGAATGAACAGCTCACTGTGATGCGGTTTATATTACATATTAAGTTTGAAAGTCAAGAAAAAATATAACCCTGACGTAAAAAGAATCGTCCTCAAATGTATTTTTACCGAGCAAATTGTAAAGCATGGAGTTTGGCATAATAACTTGCGTTTCGTGTTAGCCTAAAATGGTAAAGTAAACTTTTTGGAAAGGTTTCGTAGTAAAGTAAGCTCATCGTCAAAAGTGTGTGCTTCAATGCTAAATGTACCATAAATTTGCAGGTAACAAATTTTCCTGGGATAGATACGCAGAATCGAGGCAGAGTCTCAATTACCTTTTCAACAGTCCAAGACAACTTTGTTCATGGGTGTCCCAATGAAGATGGAAATCATATCCATCGTGATTCTCTACCCTCAGAAAGGAATTTGTACCATGCAGTAACCAGTATAAAAAGAAACTTCATGCGGTTTTAATTCATTGGTAGTTTGGCATGAAGGGGGGGGTTTCAAGTACTTCTTGGAAAACTGCAGATAGGGCAAGTATTTATGGGTGATGGTGATGATATGGATGTGATCAGCCTGATCCTTGGGGCGTTGGAAAACACCAGATGATATAAATGATGAGGATTATGATGATGACGAAGAAGGAAAATTATGAATATCATTTACACGGCTGCATTATTATTTGTGCTGCCTGCTAATTCTTGGAGCCTGTCATGCGCGATCGATGCAATCATGTCAACTGCAAATCTTATTTTAGTACAAATATTACCAGTACTGTAATTGAATTGAATGACACATTAATAGTAAAAAATGCAAACTTGGCAATTATTTGAAAACACAGTGAGACAGAAATTGTTTTGACATTATGACCAAATTAATGATTTTTAAGTGGGAAATATTTGTATATTCACTTCATCATTACAAGACAAAATTCAAATGAAAAATCGATATCTTGATAAATCAAAACGAGACAATTATTTTTTTGCCATTTTACCAAGCACCAAACAATTGATGTTAGATGCTTTGCCTCATATCCGTCTTGGAATTCTCAAACCATCCCTGTAAATGCTGCAAATGTTGCTCAAATCAATTGCCGAACTAAATGTAAGACGACCATAAAATTTTCACATATATTGCACATCGCCTCGAAAACCGAACAAAACTGATGATAATTGTTGAATATTTTCTGGACATGTACACATAAAACAATTGTACCCCATCAATAGACACCAAACGTTGTGCTATTTTTCATTTATACACTGTTCACACAACGGGCTGCAATCCAATAAGTAATATGAATTACATCATCCAGCAGTCCAACGCATGGTACTTTGCGAATTCGGCCCCCTCAATGGCTCATCGCTCTTAGGTTTCTTTTTTTGCTTCATAGCCTTTTTGTCCTCTTTCGTCAATCTCCCCTCTACTGCCGCCAACCTTTCCTCCCGCAGCCGTGCTCGGTCTTCGTCGCTCAGTCGATCGTCTGTATATGGCTCGAGGTCGTTGGCACCGCCCAACCTTGCCTCTGCGGCTAACGCTCCTGCAGCTCGAGCGTCGCGTTCTTCGTCGGCGGTTCCGAGTCTGTGGCCTTCCCCTTCGAACGTTGAGGAATCGCGACGTCTTGAGCAACAACAGCCCATTTTGATTTATCGTCTCGGGTGTGTTCGTTGTAAGCAAACTACCTTGCCAGTGTGCTGTCTATGGCGACGAAACGCTCACAATGATGTTGCCCAACGCACCAACACGCTGCGATGAACCCGAATTGTTTGCTCGTTTGCGAGGTCACCGCAGCAGGAACCGGACCGTCAAAAAAGGTCAAAAATATGTAGAGTAGTAATAAAAAAGATTTTTTGTCAATTAGAGTAGTACAACATAACGATCAGGGACAATTTTATCGTTAGTATCGTATTGTCGTACACTACCTGAATGTATCTAATACAATCTTAATAACAAGTACTCGTTAGCGTACATTGCGTGTATTAGATTCACACAAGACCATCGATTCAAACGCCACAATCTATCTGCCGCTATGTCAATGACGATGACGACGATGCAGCAACCATAATATCATTCAATAACTCTCATTCTCAAATAACATTTTTTTATCTAGCAAAACAAATCCAATTCGTCCCTCCTATTATCAACAATTGATCGCATGCCTGCTATGTTTAGTCATTGCTTGAGATTCATCCTCTTGGCAGCAGTCGCCCAAACGTCGCTATCGTTCGTCTTGAGTCCATCACCATCGTCGGCGACACTAAACGTGGGAAATCAGTATCACCATTGCAAAACATCATTATTGCCACTCCATGCAAAAAAGAATTCAAAGCCAAAGAAAGGGGCAAGCAATAAAAACAAAAATTTATCGACCGCTGGGTTTGGGGGAGCAGCGACTGCGCCCTGCCCGTGTGGATCCAACTTGGGATACATGAAATGTTGTGGCAAATTGCACAAAGATCCCAAGGTCTTTGCCGAGGCAGCAGCGGAACAGGTGGTGCGTGCTCGGTATTCTGCGTATGCTAAGCGAGAGGTGGATTTTATTGTGGGGTCAACGCACCCATTGAATGAAAAGTTTGTGTCAGACATTGAGCATTGGAAAGAACAAATTAGAATTAATTGTTATGATAATTTTGAATTGACGAGCTGTGAAATTGTGGACGAGACTTACGAAGGGGAAGGAGACAAACAGATTGCAAAAGTCAAGTTTATTGCCAAAATGATTCAAGTGGATTCTCGAGAGAAAACTGCCTTTATGGAGACATCAACCTTTGAGAGGGCGGGGAAGCATATTGCCAATGGAGCATGGCTTTACAAAGAAGGGGTTATTGAAACTGCTCCTGGAATGCCTCAGCCGGTCGATGAGGAGGAGGAGGAAGAGGAGGAGGGAAAAGAAGATGAGGCAGGGGACGGCGAGCAAAACAATGAGAGTAAAAAATAATAAACTCTTGGGAGAGAACACACAGACGAAGAATAATTTATGCAAAAGAATATTGTATTTACACGGTAACAAATTATTGCGCACATATTTTGGAAATTATTTTGGCGCCAATGTTCGGCTTCATTCACAATGTTAATTTTAATGATTCGATGAAAACTTCCAAGACGTGCCAGTGTTTCTATAATATAGAATAAAATGCAAATCTTCTAGTGCAGTGGTTGAATAGCGCTAGTGCAATACTGTGAAAGTATGATGGTTCTTCTGTTGTGATGGAAAAATTGCACATGTCATCTAGTGTCCAGCAAAAAATGATCGAATATTCTTCAGAACTTTCCCAAACACTGCATCGTTTTGATTCGGCACGGCACAGCCCCTTCTTAGCCACTGAGGCAATCCACGCCATATTCTGGGATCTGATGCATACCGAAAATCCGCCAGCACTATTGCCGCATAATCGTTTGCATGCCTAATGGCTCTCCCTACACTTTGGTTCACAGTGCGCATACATAGATTTTGATAGTATGCCTGCCCAGTAATGCCAGTTCCACGATCGCGGTACTCTTTGTCTAAGCTTTCCATCTTTTCTTTCAAAACGGGATCAGTTATATCAGGATAGGGCAGTCCTACCACCAAAACACAGCGAGCCATGTCATTTGCAAAGTTGATTCCTTCGCTCATCTTTCCACCCATGACCGAAAACAGCAATGCACCTGATTTGGAAGAGCTAGCCTCTTTAGAATATCGCGCTAAAGCAGCTTCAACGTCGCGAGAGTTTTTGGGTTCGCGATGAATTTTCTTCTTTTCATCGATCAGCGCTAGCGCACCACTAGATCTCCAACGTTGGAATACTTGACTCTCGTATTTGTAACTTGGTAAAAATACGACAAATCCAGAAGGAACAACGTTGCATAGATTCAATATGGCACGACCAAGTTCATCAATTATAGTATTAGATGACCGAGATGCATGACGGAAATCTAACTGGTGTGATGCAGGTCCGGAGGAAAGACACGCAGTGACAACATTGGTTGGAGGAATGACGTGGCCACATGTGAACGTTGTCAGCCTCGCAGTCAATTGGACAGAGGAAGAAGGCTGGGATACATCTGTTGAAGAGTGACCAGATGTACCAAGCTGTGTAACAGTTGGCACCTTGTCATAACTACGAGTTAGTTGGACTTCAGCATCAGATGCTGCCCTCATTACATTTATATCGTCACCGAAAAGTTCCGCTGCAACGTGAGAAAATGGACGGAGTGTACCACCTGCTAATACAACAGCGTGTGCTTCTTCCAGGATATCATCCATCTGAGAGGTCGAGTGAATCCGAACAAAGCGGAATCCAAAGAAGGAACCACGTTCTAAAGTAGGTTCGGGCGCAAAATCTGCTGTTGGTCGTTCAACAATTATTTTCCCTTCGCGATCAGTGCTAGTCAGTCTCTCGAGAAAAGTTTCAACGATAGAAAGTGATGATATGTGTTTTGACATGAATTCCTCCTCCTCCTCGTTTGCTAGTGTGCTGTTTGCACATTTAGTTGTTGCGTTTTGATTGACAAAACCTAGCAACTTTTGAGAGAGACGAGACCTCTCGAGGTATTTAAGTATTGCAAACAAATTGACGTTGTCCAATTTCAACTTGAACATCAGTTCGACGGCAGCCATCATCTCCTTGCTTTGGCTTGAATCGTTTGTTTGATTCTTATTCTCATTCGACAGTGCGGCCCCAGTGTCAGATTTTATTGAGTTAGTTCGACCAGCGGTAGATGGGCGCTTTAAGTACTTTATCATTGCCATTAAGATCCTATTGAACAAAATCGAATGAGATTAGATTCGAAATGACACAGCAAAAAGAAACGAAGACAAACGCACCTTCTTATCTGGCCCAAGTAAAATAAATTCCTCCCGGCCAAGCGGCCAGAATACCGTCGCGTATAGGCCATCAGTTGAGATAATGCTGCTTCTGCAACTTTCAGGGATAATTGACAAGAGGAAATGTTGCGTAGAGTTTCGGGAACATTGTGTGCTTCATCAATGACAATCAACGCATTTTTCAGTGAGATACCAACTGATTTTCGGGCTTGAGATGAGAGCAGTGTATTGTATGGTAGGACTACAACTTCGGCAGCAGCTAATCCTTCCTTTGGTATTTGATGCCGTTTATGATGAGTCGAAAAGTTAATCCCAAAAAGTAGCGTTCTGGTGAGCACGCAAAATTTAAAAGTAAAAATTACACGAACTATAATGGCCCAGACATACACCAACCTCTTTCAATCATATTGACGCAATCTGGTCACTCACTCTTGAAGCGTAGTAAGAACAAGCATGAGACGCTCGTCCCAAACTCGCCAAATCCTCAATATCAGACGGTCGTACAAGTGAATGCAACGCCAATGTTGATATTGCTTCGGGCGATGCAAGATAAGGACACGAAGATTTTTGCTTCGTCTTGTCCTTCTTCGCCCCCGCAGAAGAGCTTGGTGCATTGCGCTTGATTCCGACAATTCCATTTTCTTCTCCAGCATTACTAGATTTTGCAGACGATGCATCCCCCTTTCCTTTATTCTTTTGCATATCGAGACACATTTCTGTAATCTCTGCTTCACTTCGTCTATTCTTTTTTACTTTTGCGTCCTTGGATGAGTACATCACGTCCTCGTTGCCACAAAGCAAACTTCTCGACCCTAATGCAACTACTTTCACAGTGCTTCCCCAATGGGTTCGTCGCAATTCGCTAATGAATTGGGATAGTTGAGAATGAGTTCGTGCAGCGTAAATGATTTTACGCACTCCAGTCCCAGGGCCAACTCCTCCGATAGTTGGGTTGTCTTTGCTGCTATCTGCGTTGTTTTTCCTAGAGTTATTGTCATTGTTGTTTCTACCTGATTTGATTTGAGTATTGTCATATCCTGATCCATCAAGGTTGCTTCCATTCAAAAGTGTTTTTGCAGATACTGGAATAGAATGGGATGATGATTTCCCCACCCTTGACTTTGAATTCCCAGCTTCTTGATTTGCCACATCGTGTCCAATGCTATCATCATCGGAATCCGAAGATAGATTTCCCTTCAAATCGTCATCCGAGTGATATTCTTCCACCAAAAATTCATCCTCTTCCTTTCTTGCTCTAATGTGCGACCCATTCTTCCTCCTCTTGTTGTTTTGTAAGTTTTGTTTCTGCGCCGAATAAATTCGTGCCTGCTGCCGATGCAACTTCCGTTCCTTGGCCAATGCCGAAGCCACTCCACTTCGAACTAAATTTTCACGCAAAGTTCGTTCTTTTTCTCGATTTTGAGTAGATTCGTTTGATTTATTCTCAGAGTTATTGGCGTCGGATGCAATGTTGGCAATATTGACCAATCTATCTAATCGGGCGCGAATACTATTCAATTCCGAGTTTAGAGCAGATCGGCTTGCTAGAGCAAACTGTTTTATTTGTTCTTGTTGTGTTACTTGTGGTGTAGTTTGTGATGAAAGGCAGTTATTATCTCGATTGTTCTCGCTTTGTGGTGTAGGTTGTAACTGTGAACTTGTTTGCGTATCATTATTGTTTAAACCTTGTTGATTGGGTTGCCAAGAATCAAGCCAGTTGTATTTTCCACTGCTTTTAGAATTGGTAGTGTTGAGATATGACGTTTGAAGATTATTGTCCGAAACTTGCTGGCCGGGTTGCCACGAATCAAGCCAATCATATTTTTTCCCTGTGTTTTTAGAATTATTGTCGTTGGCTGAGCTATCGGATGGCGTTATCGCCTCGGCTCTGCTCTTCGTAATAGTACACGACGGTGTCATTTTCACTGTAGCATTAGGTGTAGCAACTTGTATTGATTCATTTTGAGATGGCATCATGCTATTAATATCGGCAGTCTCGCAATAACGCAACCACGCCATGGATGCACACGCCAACGATAATGATTTCCCAGTCCCCGTGGGACTTTCTAGCATAATTATGGGTGCTTTTCTTTTCTTCTCCGTCTTTTTGGATGCAATTGTGCCATTGCCTACGGATTCCCTCACGGCGCCTTGACTATTTTCATTCTTGTGAAAATCATCATCGTCTCGGCATTGTTTCAACGAATTCAGGATGGCGGCCATTAGTTCGCGTTGGACAGTGTAGGGAGTTTCGAAAGGAAATGGAACGGTCGAGGCCGTGGGAAATGTTGAGTCTGGTTGATCTGACATTGCTGGGTTGGGTCTGTTTTCATGCTCTAGAGTGGGGTAGGTTTGTTTTTATGACAGCGTTGTGTTTGGGCTGCCGTCGTGCATGATAGCAATTGCTTGGTGAATGTTTGGTGAATGAAATAATGAAAATGAGCGAGATGACATGTGAGCATAGCGGGCGCGCCAAAAATCAGGCTCCAGGCTCCAGTTGCATGGATTCCATTCATCGGAATAGAACGGGACGGAACTCTACGTACATACAACTAACCCTTGCTTCGCACATCACCCAAAACGGGCGTAGAAAAGAATGTAGGAATCAATAGAAATTTGGGATCTTCCAGATCATTCAATCAAAACAAAAAATGATCATTTCAGACAACATCATCATGTACTACTCTCGCAACTCGCAACCGACATCAACCATGACATCCGCCAAAAGCACCATGCTGTGCTTCCAATTGATTGCCCCATTCATAGCAACAAGCATCACCACAAATGGTTTCATGCTCTCCCCATCACCAATCTCGATTCATCCACCAATCGCCGGCTCGTCCCCATTCCAACCATCAACAACAACCACATCACTCCACATGAACAAAAAGCGCGGCAGCGGAGGAGGAGGAGGAGGATTCGGAAAGAAAGTCACCAGCCTCAACATCAAGACCAAAAAAGTCAAACCAAACTTTGTCTACGCCGGAGATCTCAGGCCCTATCCCCAATCGCCTCCCCGTATCGTCGACCCATCTGCCGTACTCGCCATACCCGACTATGCCATTGATGGCATTCCCAAGAGAAAAGGGAGCGGGACCACCATTGAGATTAAAACGGAGGAAGAGATTGTGAAAATGCGCGCGGCTGGTAAGGCCGCGCGGGAAGTGTTGGATATTGCTGGAGCGTTGTGTAAGCCTGGAGTTACCACGGATGAAATTGATGCGGCGGTTCATAATGCGTGTTTGGAACGGAAGGCGTACCCTTCTCCGTTGAATTATCGCAATTTCCCCAAGAGTTGTTGTACTTCTGTAAATGAGGTGATTTGTCATGGTATTGTGAGTGAATTATATATTATTTCTTGTAGTTATTGTGTTTATTGGAGAACATGTTTGAATGCAAAATTCTGATCCATTTGTTTTGAATATTTTACTACGCTCCAACGTCAACGAAACAATCTTTTTCCCAAGCCTGATACTCGACCCCTGGAGGCAGGGGATGTTGTCAATTGTGACATTACCGTTTACTTGGATGGCTATCATGGCGATTGCTCTGAAATGTTTGTCGTTGGAGGGCGCGATGCATTGGATGAAGATGGAAGGAAATTGATTCAGACTACCTACGATGCATGGCTGCAAGCTATGCAAGCATGCAAACCTGGAGTAGATTACAATGTCATTGGGAAATTGATTCAGGATTACATTGTACCCAAGGGTTATTCGACCGTGAGATCATTCTGTGGACATGGAATCGGGGCAGTGTTTCATACTGCCCCTAATATTTATCATTACACTGTGAATCAAAGTTTGGGAGAAATTAAAGAAGGACATGTATTTACCATTGAACCAATGATATGCGAAGGGCAATCGGATCCGTACATGTGGGGTGATGATTGGACTGCTACTACTGTAGATGGTAAGCGCTCTGCACAATTTGAACATACCTTGCTCATCACGGAGGATGGAATAGAGGCAATGACTGGCAAGTTGGAAAGTAGTCCTTTGCAGTTTTGGGAGAAAGAAAGTCAAGTGCAGAAAGGAGTGTTTTTGGGCACCAGTGCTGGAGCAAGGGAAAGCGCGGAGGAGCTTAATCGATTGTTGGGCTGTAATTAAATGTCACTAAAGTTACGAGTTAAATTAAAACTAAGTAAATATTGGTGCTGCATTTGGATTGGTAGTATTATTTATTCTTGTCAGTAATAGCTACTGATTCCCCACTGGCAGTCACGCTCACGGCAAAGAAAACTGCACTAAGAAAATATCCTGCACAAACTCCCCATCCCAAAAGATCTGCCAACACTTCCGAAGAAGATGACGTCGATGCCAGTTCTCCCACTTGATTGCCATAAATCCAGCCTAGTAGTGAAGGAGCAAGATTCCCCACAGCACCAGTCAAAACAAACATTCCTTGTGCTGTGCCCGTTCTAGAAGATCCCACTGACGATTGCAAAACTGCAATGGTAGGTCCAAACCAGCATTCGGCAACAAGGTATTCTACCGCTAGCCAGAACATTGCTAATTCAAATGCATTATCGCTGGTACCAGTGTGAGTGGTGAGATACCACGTGGGTACTGCGAGAAGAGACCCACAAATTGGAAGGAGAAGTCGTATCGTTTTTTCGTCAAAGTACCGGTGAATGACAGATACAAGCGATGAAGATGTTCCTTGGTTCATTTCTTCTTTGCTTTCCACAATCCAACCTCCCAGAAAGTCAGCAATTAATCCGCCTAAAATGCCACTGCTCAGTCCCATCAATCCTACCACAAATGCATTAACCACAGCATATGTTGATGCATCATCTGCAAATGCTTGCTTATAGTATGGTGCAGCCCAAACACCAATCATTAGCCCAGATGAGAAGCGAAGGAATGATCCAAGGAAAAGATAGCGTACTCGTGGAATTGACAAAATTTGAAGTACGTTTTCGACCAATGATGGTGTATTGTCAGTGTCATCAAGTCCTCCTTCTATGCCGTCGTCCAATGCATTCTTATCCCCGGATTTGATGTCTCGTTCACCGTCGGACGGCAATAATACCCCCGAAGTCAATACACTCGCTGCGCCAAATAATCCAATGACTCCCAACGTCTCCCTCCACCCAACGTACTCATCTAATAATAAACCCAGACTTGCGAGTGCACCCCCTAAATACACTCCACTCCCATACATGGAATTCGCCAACGCTGACTTATCCTTGGATATTTTATCTGCAATTAGTGAATATGCCGCAGGAACACAAAATGCACATGCACCACCCATTATTACTCGTGCAATCAGGACCTGTCGAATAGAGTTATAGCAAGCTTGGGATGAGTATATTTTCAATACAGATAAATATATTATTTCATATCCAAATTTGATACCTGTTCATAGGATTGAGCTTGACTTTGAGCCAAAGTCGAAAGTGTCCATACTGCACCAGAAGCAACAGTTAATACTTTTCGATTGTATTTGTCAGCAAGATTTCCAGCAATGAGCGACGATAATGCAAAGAGTGCAGTGAAGGCAGTCGATGCCAAGATGCCGTATTGTGATTGTGTGAACTGCAAATCGATATTCATTGCTTCAAATGCTGAAGCTGCATTGGTGGCGGCAGAGCCAATGGTGTCGGAGGCAGGAGTGGTGGAAAAGTCGACAAGGTAATATATGGAAGCACGAGACCATTGATTGGAGATGTAAACCAGGAGAAGGGGAAACACCAGAATGATGATTTCTTGTAAAGAGGATTGCGAATCTGTGGCTTTTGTAAGTGAAGAAGTTGGCAGATCTTCCTCTGATTCTGTGGCTTTTAGACGCCACCGTCCCTGTTCCCTTCCTTTGTTGAGATGCGGCCGGCGTAAATTCCAGTGCATTATTTGACCATTATGCTTGCGTGCTAAAGAATGATTCAAGTTTCCAACGGAGCATAATGTCAGTGCAGATGACTGCCGATGACGTGTGTCGCTCGATGGCGTCAAGAAGGATGTCGCGGTTGGAATCGATGTAAAAATGCCAATAATGGCAAGAAAATAAAACATGAAACAGTGGAGTGGTGGTGTGGGATGAGAGACGGGGCGTGGACGATTGCATTGATCAAGGGATGATGGGCAGAAAGCTCGATCGCCGTAACATGGTCGGCGATGGAACGTCATGATGATTGGGAATGATGATGTTGTGTTTGATGATGATAATGTCGTCCTTAATTTTAGTTCATGTATGGTAGTAGTGTTAAATCTTCCGTAGATTTTACAGAAGTTTCTCCTGTGGAATCTGTCGA
>JALLAR010000841.1:0-12426 GCA_036939335.1 Conticribra guillardii
GTACAACCATGCAAGTCTACAGTCAGACTGCGCATGTTTTGAAGAGAAGGGCGATTACAAGATCGGCCTTTCGTTTTGGCAGACTTGTATAGGTTTGCTACATTCCCAACGAGAACAGAATACATTATCTTTCCTGGCTTTCTTCCTATTCCTTCCTGAGATGGATTGCTCACATGAACTGTATCAGCTTTGCTTCGTGCCGGCAGCCTACTCTTGGGCGTAGATCTTTTCAACGCAATGACATTGAGTTGCTGCCTCAGAGCTTTAAATGTAGCGGTTGCCTCTTCAAAAACGAGTGTCATCATAGCCGAGTGCCGTACTTTATCATCTTCCTTGGCAGTTGCATCGTAATTCACTTGCTTTGTTGTGGTATTCTTCCTCGGCTTTTTTGACCGCTTTGCTTTTAGTTTGGAACTCTTTTTGCTGTCAGATTTTTCGTTTTGCTTCGCATGATTGACTTGGCTTGCATCAATGATATCGTTTAAAGCTGAGCCAAATTCCACGATGTCGAGTACATCATTATCGAATATCCCGAGTGTTGCTAGACAACTGTCTTTGGATGAAGTTGAAAAAATACTTTTGTTTCTGTGTACGTTTCGTACTAGGAACCGCTTAGATGAAGTTGGCTTCTCGTACAGGAGCGCAATCAGTATCTGAATGTTGGGGAAAAGTGGGGCTACATCGTCAGCTCTGGTTCAATATTTAAATGTGTTTCGTTTTGCTCTCTTACCTTTAAACGAGTCGTTGAATTGATGTGCATCTCACGGGTTGTCTTGCCAGCATTGGTCGATACAGTAATGCTGACACGTGGACCTCCAAATACCATTCTGTTGAATTCCTTTCTTCCGTCATGGTGCGAGTAATTAGATGTAAGAAGATATTGCCCAATTGTTATCCGAGATGTGGTTATCATGTAACCTGTATAGCACATCGGTAGATGCTCATCCATCAGATCTTTCTGTTGAGTCGTCAATGATTGGATTACCGAAGCGTCTGTAGAGTTTGGATCGATTGATAACTGGTTGAAAAAGAATCCAACAACATCCTTCACATCAGAGACTGCGAATTGCCTCAAAATCGCAGAAGTATGAATTAATGCCTTTACGTCGTAAATTCTGCTTTCTTCGTCCCATAATTCCAGTGCCGTTATATGGTCCAAAAATCGTACACTTGTTGCGTCGTCATCTTCTGCTTTTCCGCCTTCCAAACGATGTCTGGCCACATTGTTTAATATGTCCAAGAAGTGTGCATCGTATTCGAATTCAGGAAAATCTGCATAAAATTGTTTAATATGATTACTTCTAGCAGGACAAGACCAAAATAGCAAGACTGACAGAATATCTACTGGCCATCTTCCGTCAGTCTGAGTCTTATTGAATTCTATGAAAGCAAATACATTACCAAGGATCCAATTAATAAAATCGACAACGATCAAGTCGGCGTGTATTCTGTCGCTTTGTTGACCAATGGCCGTTTCATAGTTCACTCTCCTCATAGAAGAATTAAAAATTGACAGTTCTGTCACCGGCAATTTTCCGCTGTGTAGAAATTGAAAAAGGTGTCAAAGAATCAGAAATTGAAAGTTCTGTTGTCGGCAATTTTGTTGGACTTTGTGGGTGGTGGGTGGTGGGTGAACACAAGCCAATAAGATCAATTTGGGCGGAAATGAGTCACAACAATCAGAAAGGAAAACATAATGGATGATTTGGTGCTACATCAGCCGTTAGAAGGACTCACCAGGGAGAGTGACAATTTGATATGTTGTCGGTGCGGCGCGTTGCGGTGGAATACCGAATAAATTTCGATTTTTGAATTTTTGGAAGCTGAACAATTCAACCAATATTGGTCGGCAATTTGATTGGTACTGTTGGTGGTGATAGTAGGCCACCAATATTGAAAGAGATAGACTGCCTGTAAATGGATTTTTTTGTCGAGCTGGCGTAGGGCGCGTTTGTCTGAGCTGTTTTAAATTCACGAAAAACTGCTGATCAAATCCAAGTTGTAATGTTGACATTGCATGTAAACGTAATGTAAACGTGATGCAAATACCTTAAACCACAAAAAAGCGCGGAAAGAACACATGATTAAGTGCGCCGAGAGTAAAGTGAAGAGGATTGCAATAAAGTATAATCCTCCAACATTCAAGTTTGAGTACACAAAAGGGCCCAGTTACACCAAATACCACAAAGCTGTCTGCATACGAAAATATATCAATGATGATGCAAAAAGTGTTTGCTGTTCTCTCGTTGAACAGCACAGTGAATTGCAGCAAGTGCAGCTAGAAACAATGGAACATTTGATTGCAAAGCTACTCACTAGCAGTTACGATATAACCACTAGTTCTGAAATATTAAATCATGTTCACAACAAAAGGTGTAGCTCGTCAGCATCAAATGTAACTGAAAAGAAAGCGAAAAAAGTAGCTGGCTCTCCATCTTTGTCAAATACTGATGCAAGCATATCTTCGATAGAAGAAGACTTACATAATTTCTCGTCATCTGCATCGTCATCATCGTCGTCATCAAAAGTCCTTCCATCATCACCTCCAAAACCCAAAATAGTAGACGAACCAAAAAATTCAAACGAGGAGCATTTTGAAACCTACTCTGGCGGAGAATTGAACGTGTATATCAATACTTCAGCATCTCTTGTGACGAGTCCATTAGTGAATGTTGGCATTAAATCATTTCCAGCAAAGAATAAAGAGCGACTTCGTGGATATGGAGATCTCAACAAAGCACCAGAAGATGAACTGTTGAGGGCAAAGAATGAGATGAACTATGTGTTTGAACAGGTCAAGCTTGTACCTGGTGATGAAAATTACGAGTACGACAAAAGAGTCGACTTTGGAGTGGCAGATGACGAGAGCTCTTGGGACTGACAGCTGAAACAGAAAGAGAAAGTGTAATAGGAATCTTTCACGTTTTGAATAAATACTGAAGTTTTTCTTTTTGAAAAACCATGAGAAAAGGAAAAACACAATAAAACTAAAAATCACTTTTGCGAGGAAGAATTTCGTTTCGTGAAGACCACTCCCAACACAAAAGAAGTATGGCTAAAGTGAAAGGAAAGCAAGAAGCAAAAGAACACGAGCCAGGCTCAGACCCTAAAGTGCTTTATAAGAACTACCTACAAGCATGTGATGCCATAGGGATTCAACATTTCCCTCCGTTGAAACACATTCTAACCAACGAAGAAAACCCAAATATTGGAACTCAAATCGTAGTTGTCGGTGAAGGTAGTTCTGTGCTTGGACCTGGAGGCTGTCGAGCATTGGTAAATGCAATGATAGGGAAACCTAATGCAACTACTACCACAATTGCGCCTTTCACAGCTACAAAAGAAATTAGAATTATCCGTTGTAACCTCCAGGATGGTGGCGCAGCTGCTATTGCAAAATTGCTTTTTGCAACTGCTGGAAGAAAATGCATAAACACGGCAGGAGACGGTGCCACTTTACCGCCAGAATGGAAGTTGGACTACTTAGAATTGATGGATAATGATATTTCACGCGATGGTGCAATGGTGCTGGGACGCTCATTATCTGTTGGAGTAAGTCAACCAACTTTTGTGCTCATATATTGTAGTTCCACATGCGATTACTGCTTTGTATTCATCATAACAATGTGATACTCATTTCATTGCTTTATCATTGCAGATGAATACGACACTTTCGACTTTAGTTTTGGATTTCAATGTAACTCTAAGATCAGATGGAATTGAAGCATTGTGCAAAGGAATATCAACAAACAGTACACTGAAAAAGCTGTCGTTGAAGCATTGCAATATTGACGAGAAAGGTGGAGAACCAATTGCTAATATGTTAAAATTTAAGAAATTGGGGCTGATATCATTGGATTTAACATGCAATCAACTTTGTGGTATTGGACTCGCTGACATTTGCATCGGGCTAATGCAAAACACGAGCTTGAAGACATTCAGATTGGCTGATAATCAAGTGGGGCAGAGTGAGCCAGACGTGAAAGCACTTGAACTGTTTTCCAATGTGTTGGTAAAACATCCAGCCTTGATCGCGGTCGATTTACTACACAATAAAATTGGAACCAAAGGTGGCGCTCTACTCGTCCCATGCGTACGCGAAAACAAACAAATAACTACTTTCAAAGTAGATTCAAATATGGATGATGAGATTTACAAAGAACTCTTTAGAGTGTGCCAACCCAAAAAAGCCAGCAAAAAGAAGTCTAAGAAGAAAAAATAGAGATTTACTAAAGGATGATTAAGACTGTGTTGTCCCGAAAAGTGTTTTTCTTAGCGTTGATTGCTTGTTTGCCCATGCTGAAATTGTGGATTGATCCCCATGAAATGTTGCGGCTGGATCATTTGTTGACCAGGCGGCTGCATCATATTGGGAGGCATTGCTGGTGGCGGAGGAAAATTTATTGGCATATTTGGTGGCGGCATTCCCATGGGTGGAGGTTGGCTGAATTGAGGGGGCAACATTTGCATTTGTTGCATTTGGAAATGCGCAGGGTATTGCAGTTGCATCGGCTGAATTGTTGGTTGAACTGTGACCTGTTGCGAAACAAACTTTTCAAGACTTTCGAGTTGTTTCGTTAGCATATTCACGTGCGAAATCTCCCCCACACGCGCACGTAGATAAAATGCGGAATGCATAACCGCACACACATTTGACTGAAATGCAATGACTGAAGAATCTACTGTTGGCCCATCAAAGCCAGGGAGCCGAGCACTCGTTAGAACGAGTTGCTGAGTGTAGAGAAGCTGCAAAGAGAATAACGCAAATAAGTCAGCCGAAATTCACGGGTGAAAAACTAAAAAAAATCACTTAGACTTGTCACGCCATATCATGCTCACCTTGCGAAACTCCCACGCGGTTTTGGCCTGCAATTGCTCTCGTTGAGAAACACAGTACATATTGAATTGATTTCTTTCCTGCTCATTTGCTTGCTGAACTGCAGCCAGTGCACCACCTGCCACTGATGCCCTTGATTCAAGATTAGCCTCAAGCGTATCTGTCTCGGTGCTCTGATCGACAGAGAGTTTGTCAGAAAAAAACAAAACAAAGACTGGTCAATAACAAATAGTAACAAAATAATGATCAGTCGCTCATGGTCGAATTTTTTTCTTACAATGTTTTTTTCTAAGCAATCATACGCTTTTGTTGCTTCTTCCTCCTTAATAGCAGTCATCGTCCAACATGCATGACACAGCTCCAATAACGCTGAACCAACACTCTTTCCATCGTGCGTTTTCGCCGTCAACATCCGCAATAGCGTCAGTGCAGTCTCGTTCCCTAGCATATCTTTCCCAGATGGATCTCCAAGTTTGGGAGGAGACGCAGTGAACAACGGTGGCTCGGGTGGCGAAGGAGGCGATCCTCCATCTCTTGCATGCCACGCTGCCTCTATCTCCGGTGGCATATTCTTCGACGTCGTAACTAACACCCCCGCAGCCATGTCAATGTTGCCGGCACTCAATGTTTCAATTTCAACTGCCTTCTCAGGAGCTTTTTGGTCCCACCTCGAGCGTTTTGCAGGCCTCCCCTCCGCATGGGTATTGGATGACGCGTCTGGTACGGTGCCCCCTCCTCCCGTCGGATCGCCAGTCCCAGCGCCCAAAGACTGCGCCACATGCTCCTGCTCCACCGCCTTCTTGAGATCTTCCAGAGTCAAATCTGGATTCTTCCTCAATGTTTGCATCATGCGCAGAAACTCCTTCCAAAGCATGTCTTGGTCTCCACTATCCTTGACAGAAGGGCCATTGTCTCCCTCCCCCACCAAGGCACGGAGGTAGAGCTTTTGCGTCGTGCGGGGTCTTCCCCTCTCTTCCAAGAACCGTGCATATTCCAACCAAATTTTGCCGACTTGCCCAGCCACAGAGCAATTGATTGCTTGCTCGTACACCTCGGTTGCTGATTTAAACTGCAGATATGGAAGATATGCAAAGGCGTGGTTAGATTGTTGGTGTAAAAGAGACAGTGCGTGAGGTGATTTTTGTGTTTTTCATTTTGAAAGAAGAAACAGAGAATTTCTACTAAACTCAAAAAGCCAAATCAAAATACTATTTTGACCATTAATATCCGGATCTATTATTATTCTAATGTTCATTTTTGTTTTGTGTCGAGGTAGTAGTAGTATTGTGCTACAGACTGTGTCTAGAAAGACAACATGGTTGGGTATAAAGAGTGCCACATGAACATGGCAGTGTGCAGCAATTCTCGAAACAATCAAACATAATAATATATAAACACAAAACAGCATTTTACAACCACAAACACACAAAGAAAAAAGAATGAAACATTTCATGACAAAACTCATACAATACATCAATGATTGTGTTAGACTCACCAAATTCGCCCTCCGATTAAGTTCCGCATAGGATAACCATAACTGCACAATCTCCCCCTTGATCTTACTCATCCCCCCACCACCACCAGATGATGATGATGTCGATGTTGACCCCACCATGTCAGGTCCAGCATTATGACCATCCTCCCCTCCTCCTCCCATGGTAACATCATCCACCCAATCCAACAATGCATTTTGATACACATTTTGCGCAGCATTAATTCCAGATTGTGCTAGTTTGGATTCCGCCTCTTGGATGATTTGTTGGGAGTTGTGTTCGTCGGAGGATGAGTCTGCCATGATGTTTGTTCGTTTGTTTTATCGTTTGTTCTTGCTGATTGCTTGTGATGAGTATTGTGTAATATATTATAATAATATATAATATATAATATATTATATTGTATTATTGGACTCCTTCAATAAATAATAAATGCCCCAAGTTGTTACACACGTGATATTATTGTTGGCTGGAGGAAAGAGTACTAGTGATGTATGAGATTATTAGGGTTGAGTGAGTTGAGGGAACGCCAAATAATCCTGTTAAGCCTACCTAGTATCTCTAGCTAGTACATGGTAACTAAATTCAGGCAATAGCCTCCATGCGGCGATATGAGACTCACAATGGACGTACCAATGGACTGGTCAATGACGAGGATAATGGATCAATGGGGAACAACAGTGCAGGACCCGGTCTTGGGAGGTGCCGGCCGTAGATAGTAGTATGTGATGTGCTCAAATCAAAAATATTATATAATAATATGTACTAACGACCGACGGGCGAATGACGGGATCCGATAATTTATTGCTTATAATAATATTGAACCAGGAGAATTAGAAAGCACGTTGTCCACGAATTGTATGTCAATGCTTGCTCGGTTGATGATGTTGCTTGATGCCCGGGGGAGGTTCCCAGAGCGGATTTTTTCATGGACTGCGGTTGATCGAGTCGGGCGGTGAAAAAAAAATATGTCTGTTATTATTATTTTTTTTACTTACTATCTACGAGCAACACTCACTGCACTCCCTCTGTTTCAAAAATTATTTTTACGATCAAGAAAATGAAAGAACGATGTCGAAAGAAGATCTTGCTTGACACTGGACGACCAAAGAAAGAAGGCCACCAAGCAAGATTGCGTGAAAAGTGAAAACGAACGAACGCCTCCAACAACCAACAACGTTCCATTTACTATATTATTTGCTCTCCACACTGACTGACAGCAGCAGCACTATCTATCATACCATACCATAATATCTTGTAATAATAATAATAGTAATAACGAACCAATCACTCAAGAAGCAAAGACCATGAGCGGATTTCTCCCCGACATTGCTCGATGGGCTCTAGGCGGTGGCGCCGGTGCAGGAGGTGAAGGCGACGATGGTAATGCCAGCAACACTGCCACGGCCGGATCCTCCGATCCACCCTCCTCGTCGTCCAACAATAACAATAGCAATAGCAATACCAACGCCCCCTTGACAGAAGAAGATATGCGTGCCCGGCGCATGGCCCGATTGGCGGCATTGGAGAATAGGCAATCCACTGTCAGTGGCGGCGGTAATGATGATGCTGCCGATGCGGCTCCCGTGGCGGCGGACAACAATTCGTCCAAGATGGAGATCGAAGAAGAAACGGCACAGCCCATGGACGTGGACGACGACGACGAAAAGAAACCCGCCGCATCCTCGAAATCGACGCCCGACGCGACAACAATGGAAGAACCGGCCCAAAAAAAACAGGCCAAAGAGGCAAAAAAAACCGATTCCGCGGCGGATGCGGCGAAGAAACTGCGCAGGAAAAAAATGCTCCTTCTCCGTCGCGTTCTCTTGATCACCATTGGCTCCGGCAATAGTGCTAGTACTAGTAGTAGCAACAACAACAATGCCGATCGAACCCCCTCCTGTGTCCACCTTCTCATGGACGATGACGAAATAATCCCCGACACTAACAACGACAACAACAACGACAACAACAACAACAATAATAATATCAATTCTGGATTTCAAACTCGTCACATTGCCGAAATACTGGCATCTCGATTATCACTCCCTCCATCATCGAAAAGTTTGGAAACCATGCCCAATCAGAGTAAGAATGGCGTGGTGGGATATTTGGGGGGGTGTCATAAGAGGGCGGGCGAGGAGTTGAAGGAGATGAGGCAGAGAGTCGCGGAAGATAGTGGTGGTGGTGGTAGTACGAATAAGAANGGGCGAGGAGTTGAAGGAGATGAGGCAGAGAGTCGCGGAAGATAGTGGTGGTGGTAGTAGTACGAATAAGAAAAAAAAGAATGGACATGGGAGCGGTGGTGGTGGTGGTGGTGGTGAGCACGAGGAATTGATTGATATTTTGGAGGAGATTCGGAAGCAGGTGAGTAAATAATGGAATTTACTGACCATGTCATTTGATTTGATTTTGTTTTTGAAATCATGCATTTTGCATTTACTTTTTTTATATTTTTATTCATACTTCAAAAATTATTTATATATTTTCTTATTCATATTTTACTATATCAATCATTCAATTTCTATCTTCGATCCATCAAAAACAGGTGGTCAGCTACGCCGCATCCTCCCTCATGATGCCCGACCTATTCGAACTGGGAAATGATTCCGCTCTCCAACTCGCCAAATGTCTGTCCACCACCACCACCGATCCAACATCCTCCATCACCTTTGATGTCATGGGCAAAAATTCCTCCTTTTATTACAGCGTCTGTGACGAATTGTACGCGCAGGACGTGGACTCCTTCGAAAGCGTCATTGGCGACGTTGTCAAATGCATTGCCGCATCCTTGTCCAAGTGCGAAACCATCTTGGACGATACCAGCGCCACCGCCACCGACGGAGGGACCATCGGAGGCAATGGCTTATTCCTCACATCCGCCCTGCGCGAATTGTGCACCCACAAAAAAGCAGCCCTGTCGTTGACCAAAACGTCGTCCTTCCTACTCCCGGCGGCGAATACACCCCGTGCCGCGGAGAAGGTCACGCCGCACACCCCGCAGCCTCCCCCGGGGGCATCGGTCCAACAAGCGCGTTTGTTTCAAATGATGCAAGCCATGACGGGGTCTGCGCGTGCGGGATATCTCCGTCGGTCGGGTCCGGCATTGGAGAAGGAGACGGTGCTGGGGTTGGTGCTTCGTTTGGGATTGCCGGCCGAGCATCCTTCGGTTACTTCGTCGTTTTCCAATGCGGCCTCGAGGACGAAGAAGGATGTGGGGCAGAGTGTGGATGGGATGAGGAGACAGTTGGAATTGTATCAGAATAAGTGTAATGAGTTGGTGAAGCAGTTGGTGATTGCGGGGGAAGCGTCGAGAAAGATGGTACGTGCAATGAATGATGATGATGATGTATGGTGCAATTGACAGCTTTTTTGGAACGTGCATGTCTCACATTATTTGATGCTTGTTTTGCATGTTTTGCATACTACCTTTTTTTTTATTCATGTTAAATAATACAGGTCATCCAATGGTTTATTGATGCACTCCTTGTAAATGTGAACGCGGGTGCATCCCGACCCGACAGAACCAAAGTCAGCAGTCAAGAACTATTACTCAATCTTTCAGTGGTGTTATTGAAGCTATGCGAACCATTTTTCAACGATCCCAAAAAGTCTCTCCTAATCGACCCTGGGTTTCCAAACTCTCCAGAAAGTCACGGTGGCATCTATGAACTTACGGGAAATGATGCCTTGCCTCGACTTGGACAAAATGTAACCAATTCGGGAGTGGTCTACAGCCCAAAAAATAGTTTCATCCCTCTGTGCTTCTTCTTCTGCTCGAGATCTTTGGCACTTAGCATCATACCCGATGCAAATTTTTACGACATGATTGTCTACCAGGCACGGCGTACGGCGTGGAATATTCAAAGGCAAAATGGAGATCTTCGGTCGGACCCCAACTTGAGCCGCTATCTTGCTATGCAATATGCGAAAGAAATACATTTGCAGTCCCCTTCGTACATTACGGACATTCTCCGATTTTATGACATGGCTGCTGGTTTTTTCTTGAGGATTGATAAGGACCAATTGACTACCATGCCAGAACATATTGTGGATGATTTTTGTGAGGTATTGAAGTATGCGTCGAATGAGGCTCCGAAGCTCATGGCGGGGATTGACTTTGGAAATGCATTTAGGTTGTCGGTGACGCTACTTTCTCAGGGCTATTCTAGTGTAAGTCTACGCGTTTTGTTGTAGCTGACTGGTGCTTGGAAGAATTGTCTCTAACATTTCTTGATTCCATTTATGAACATTGCAGCTTGTCCGAAACTACAATCTTCGAGCAAAACTGGGAGATGTACTCCATGACATTTTCCTACCCGATAGTGCTGATAACCGATCGGATGTTCCCTCATCAGTTACTTGCGACCCACTCACTGGAGGACAGCCATATCTCACTTCGGATAAGCTGTCACAAGAAACATTGGCGCCGTCATTGCTTCTTTTGTATGGAGAAGTTGAGCACACTGGATTTTACGAGAAAAACTCTCACCGAACCAAAATTGCCGAACTGCTCAAGTTTCTTTGGGAAAGCCCTGAACATAAGTCTGCCTTCAAAGGCATCACTGAAGACAAGACGAATTTCGTAAAGTTTGCCAACGGCATTGTGAATGAAATGAATCATCAGTTTGCGAGTGTCATGGAACGATTACCTGCAATTCGTACAGTCCAGGTGCAAATGGCGAATCCCCAGGAATGGGCAGCTCTTAGCGAGGAGGACCGGGAAACCATTACCAGCCGTCACGAAGAGAACGAGCAACATGTGAAACGCGATCTTCCGCTGTGTAACTCCATAATGAAAATGCTTGGCTTTCTCAACACCGACAAGGACATTAGGGACATGTTTCTTTTGGATGAAATGCGTTCCCGTCTCGCCAATATGCTCTTGCATGTTCTGACAAAATTAGTTGGATCAAGAGGTCTTGACTTGAAAGTAGACAATCCAGAGACTTACAACTTTCGTCCAAAGGAGATGCTCCAAGATTTGTGCATTATCTTCTCGTCATTTGCTGACTCTGATGAGTTTCAGCAGGAATGTGCCAAGAGTGGCTACTACACAACAGATCTAATGAGCAAATCTGTCAAGACATGCAAAAAACTTGGCCTACTAGTTGGAAAGAGCATGGAACTATTTGAGCTGCTTGCAGCGAAGGTGGAAGATGCTGCCAGGGTGATGGAGGTTGACGAAGATTTATACGAAGACGCCCCAGATGAATTTTTGGATGAACTCATGTGTCATTTCATGATTGATCCTGTTGTGCTTCCTACCAGTGGTAAAGTTGTGGATCGTCAAACAATTACACAACATCTCTTGAATGATTCAACAGATCCTTTCAATAGAAAAGAGTTGAGTGTGAATGATGTTGTTCCTGCTGTAGAACTGAAGAAGAAAATGGACTTGTGGATTGAAGCGAAGAGGGCTGCAAGAAGCGAATCTACTTAGTTTTGTTGAATATTGAAATTCATGATAAGTGATATTACTTATTTTACCATGATTTCTTTTTGTTTCATGAAACTCTAACCCGACATAGTCTAAAAACTAATATAATATTGCCTCTCAGTTCAAGGAGAAATTGCTAAAATTGCTAATTTTATGTACTTGTAAATAAGAACGCACTTTGAATTTTGAATTCAGTTTTATCGCATTATAAACATGACAAGGTTGGCATCATCGCAGTTTACAAAAATCCTATCCTAGCTTTTATTGGCAGTAAGTAACAAAGCGTTTCAAATGTTACGCAAAGGTGAGAGAAACAATAATGCATCTAATAAAATACCGATATTTTACTGGTGCATGGTATATTTTCCACTAAAGAATCAAGAAAACTAGAAATACTGCAACATTTGACAACAATTATTCAATGAATAGAAAATGAGATGTATTATCATCATGAGTGCACATCATTCCTTCGACTGTATGAACATACAAATTGTTTTGATTAATCAAACATTATGAACAATTGATTGGTCATTTATTTGAAGCTACCAGACAGCTTTGACGCTGCAAATGATCAATCTACTCAAAGTAGTGCTTTGTATGGTTCCACGTCTTATCAAGTGCAAGGGTTGAAAACAATTCAGATACAGCAGCAACTT
>JALLAR010000842.1:0-12425 GCA_036939335.1 Conticribra guillardii
TCTTAGTAATACTTCCCCTGTTGTGTATTATGTTGGTAGTATCTGGAATTAAACGTCATCATCGGCATGTTTCGCTTGATGCTTGATTGACATGGGGATCTTAAAAAAAGATACTCTCCGTCTGTCTGGCGTATCTACATCTCATACCGTCGGGGGTCCACGAAATTATTTTTCTCGCGACTTCATTATTTTTTCACGTCCCGCCTTTTTCACAGAACAAACGACCGACCGACGGTTTAACAACAGACAACAACATCATGATGTGCAAAATCAAATGAAAATTATATTTTTTAGATCAACAACATCATCTGCTTGTGCAATCAATAATATCGCCCAAAGTTAAGCTGTCAAAAGTAATAGACGAAAGACAACGCTTCCAATTTGCATTAAAATAATAGAACATATTGACAGTGTTCGGAGCTTAAAGCTTAAATCAACCAACCAATCAATTAAAATCAATCAATCAATCAATCAACCAACTAAATCATGGCCATCCGACGCCAAAAACAAGAACTGTCCAAAAACGATGACGAATTGAGCAGCAATTCTTCCGAAGCATCTTCTGACAGTGGCAATGATGACAACGGCAATGACAACGATGA
Source organism: Conticribra guillardii (assembly GCA_036939335.1). Classification (NCBI taxonomy): domain Eukaryota; phylum Bacillariophyta; class Thalassiosirophyceae; order Thalassiosirales; family Thalassiosiraceae; genus Conticribra; species Conticribra guillardii. The sequence goes on from JALLAR010000842.1 coordinate 603, forward strand.
TGAATCGAATGATGTGAGCATGGATGAGGATGAGGATGATGTCGATCAAATAATGGAAACCAATAATGTTGACGACGCTCATGATGACAATGATAACGATGACGATGATAATAACGATGAAGATGCCAGCAGCAGCAGCAGCAGCAGCAGCAGCAGCAGCGACAATGGACAAGACGACTCCGATGATGAAATCTCACCCAACAGCAACAACAATGCCACCACCACCAACAACAGCACATTATCATCATCCACGGCCGCACCGCCCCCCATTTCCAAATCATGGACGGCACTCACCACCCACAGCCCCTGCTACACCGGAGGCACCGTCTCCTTCTCCCACGCTCCTTCCGTGGCAACCACCGCCGACAATAAGCTTCACCACCACCAACAGCATCAACAACAACAGCAACCGCACTATATCCTCGCCCAACGAGGAGCCGACGTCGCCATCATCGAAGCATCCACCGGTCTCTTACTCCGAACGGTACGTCGCGGGAAGGGATTTCAAGGAGGATTCAACAACAACAACATCAGCAATAGCAATAGCAGCAATGATGACGATAATAATAACGACAACGCGAATGGAAATGCCGCCAATAACGAGTACGAGGGAGAGGACGAGGAGGACGAAGAAAGTATGGATGCCGATGCGATTACGGCGTTTGCATTGGCGCCGAACAATGTGGATATGATTGCGGTGACGAGGTCGCATTTGGTGAGAAAGTATAGTTTGGCCGTGGCGGCGGACGAGGATGGTGCTTCTACGGCTACAACTACTACAACTGCAGCTGCAGCTGCCAATGCCAAAGAAGATGCCAATTCAACCACGGCCACCACCAAAGGCAATGCCAAACCACCATTGGAAAATAATAACGTCGCCACCCTACCCAACCCCGCCAAAGTATCCTTCTCCTTTGGAAAATCAGGACACAAACTCCCCGTCACAAAAATTGCCTTTCACGAATCGGGCATCTTCTTCGCCACGGGATCGGTCGATGGACTCGTCAAAGTGTGGGACGTCAGGAATGGATACGCCACTCATGCATTGCATCCCACGACATCCTCTTCCGGTGCCGGTAGCGGTAGTACTAGGGGGAGGTATGCCGTTACGTGCCTGACATGGAGGTCCAATGCCACGTCCCTCGTATTGGCCATTGGGAGAGAGGATGGATCCGTTTCCATTCACGACTTGTTGTTGAATGCGCAGGATACGAAAAAGGCATCCATGCCCGTGGCGGTCATGAGGGATCATGTGAGTGCGGTGACGTGCGTGGCTTGGTCCGAGGGTGGTGGTGTCGGCAGCGGGAGCGGCGGTGGGATTGGAGGAGCCTCGGGAAGAAAACATCATGGCGGCGGAGTCTTTTTTTCTTCGGGCAGAGATTCCGTGATTAATACGTGGTTGATTTCGGAGCAGGAGGTAACGGCCGCGCAGGCTGGAGGAGGAGGAGGAGGAGGACACAAGCGAAAGAAAAAGAAGGCGGGTCAACAGCAAGAGGATGCATTGCCGGAAGTATCCATTCAGGTGACGTATCGTAGGATTCGTACGCTGCCCGTGTACGAACAGGTGGAGAGCATGGTGTTGCTATCTCGCAGATTTCGTCCCGCGTCAGAGTCGAAAGAACAACAAGATGTTTTGGATCGGAAAGATGTCGTCCTAGCCACATGTGGTACAAAGGGTGTGGTTCGTCTCTGGAAAGCTTCCTATACCGGAAGTGAAGGTCTCCTTGTCATTACGGATCTATCGCTGTTGGCATCGCAAAAGGAAAATGAATCATTTGGAGAAGAAAATGGTGGTTATACTTCCCTTCATTTGACTAGTTTGTCGAATACGCATTTGAGTCCACTTCTCGTGGCGGTGGATGCGGAGCACAACATGACATTTCTGCGAATGGAATGGATGGGTTCCACTCTTGGATTTGCCACCGATCGAGCGATTGTTGGCCACAATGGCGAAATCCTTGATCTTGCCGTGATTCCATCCGGGCCATCCGACGAAAGAAGCAATAAGGACAAGCATACCGTCGCAGTTGCCACAAATAGCTCGCAGGTTCGACTCTTTGGACTTGCGGAAGTGAATGACGAGGGTGATGATGCAGAAGATACTGCAGCAGCGCCCAATCTACATACCCATACAGCCCTTTCTCCCAGGGGCATGCTAGATGGCCATTCAGCCATTGTCTTATCCATCGACGCCAGTCCCTGTGGTCGCTATCTTGTGACAGCCGGAAAAGACAAAACCATGAGGCTATGGCACATTCCATCCCAAGAATGCATAGCAGTAGCCACAGGACACACGGAAGCGGTAGGATCCGTGGCGTTGTCCAGAAAAATTGGCTGTTATGATGTTGGTGGAAAGGCAGCCGAGAGCGGTGCTGGGGCATTTGCTGTTACAGCGAGTAAGGATCGAACTTTGAAAGTGTGGGCACTGCCTGGTTCGGCGGTGATGAATCGTGGTAATTTGGATGGAGAGATGTCCTTGCGAGCTAGACTGAGTGCTCGTGCTCATGAAAAGGTAAGACATTGGCCATGTTCAAACAAATGTGAAAAGTAAAGTATCGTTCATCTAACTGCAAGTTCATCCTCTTTTTTTAATCCCCAGGATATAAACATTGTGTCGGTTGCTCCCAATGATTCACTGATAGCCACTGGTTCTCAGGATAAAACTGTAAAACTCTGGAGGGCAACAGACCTTGGATTGCATGGGACGCTAAAAGGGCACAAGAGAGGAATCTGGGATTGCCAGTTCTCACCTCATGATAGAGTTGTTGCGACGGCCAGTGGCGATCGAACTTTGAAGCTGTGGTCGATTGCGGATTGCAGTTGTGTTCGTACATTCCAGGGTCATATGGCTGGGGTTCTGAGGGTTCGATTTTTATCAACTGGGTTGCAGGTATGTTCTTAGCAGCAATTCAAAAAGGCTTCCTTCTTCATATTTCCATACTTACATGTTTTATGTACATATTTAATTCTGTTACAGCTAATTTCCTCGGGGTCAGATGGTTTGATAAAGCTATGGACCATTCGGACTAATGAATGTGAAAGTACAATTGATGGGCACGATGATAAAATTTGGGCACTTGATCTGTCTCCTTGTGGGACTGCTCTTTTTAGTGGAGGTGCAGATTCTAAAATTGCAGTTTGGAGAGACACCACTACGGAGAGGGATGATGCAGTGAAGGAGGCGGAGGAAAAGAACATCATAATGGAACAGAAGCTGTCGAATCACTTGCGACACAAGCAGTACGAAGAAGCATTGGAAATTGCATTGGAGCTCGACAAGCCTCACCAGGTCTTGAGGGTAAGGAGATACAATCTTTTCTGTTATGATGAATATCTTGATATGTTTTTGGTTAATTTGCTCATGCCTTTAAATTCATCCTGCATTTTACTAGGTACTGACGGAGATAGTGGAAAAGGACACGAAAAACAATCGTGGAGTGGAGACCCTTCAAAAGCATGCAGCAAATTGGCCATTGAATCGCCTTACACAAATTCTTCGTTATTGCCGAGAATGGAATACTCGTGCACGCAATTCCAACATTGCCATGCTTGTCGTTAAGTCAGTAGTAACCACAATACCTGCAGCAAAGTTGGCATCGTATGAAGGAATACCAGAAATATTAGCTGGAATTGCGCCCTATGCAGAAAGACACTTTGATCGTCTTGATGGACTTGTTGGGAACTCTTACCTACTTGATTTTACTTTGTTTTCAATGGGCAGTCTGCACGGAGACAGCAGCGAAAACTATGCAGACTGGGCCGAGCGTAGCAAGTTTCTGGCCCCTCCAAGAGCTATTGAGGGCAAGATTCAAATTGGCGGTTCTATCATTGTTGGGGCAAAAAAGGAGGTAGATGGAGATGGTGAGAGCTCAGACGAAGATGTGATCACTATTGGGGATAGTGATTCAAGTGATGAGGAGTAACCACAAATCAAATGTTAAAAAAATGAGAGACAACTTTGATTATGGGTTAGCATGCCCTGGCATTATTAACTGTAGATGTAGCAGCGTTACATGCTTATGATTTACGTACTATGGATCATTAGTTGGAATGCTATTTTTATCAAGTCCAACCTTGCTTTCAGCCAACTTAAACTTGTGGCTTCGAAAGTTCAACTGCACTAACAAAGAACACAGAAATAAAATTATCTAGTAAAAAGGGAAAACATCCTCATTTTGGAGATCACTTCGCAGTTACTGTACTACATTTACTCTTTTTGACATGATTGACTATTGTACGAGCCCCGACTGATCCATTCATTCTGAAGCAAAATATAAGTCAAGTGCTGACAATACAAGAAAAATCTTTTTCGCTTGACTAGTCATACCATGCTTGTTGGTTGGTACATTCTCAAGTGTGTTACTTCCTTGCCGATTGGCAAAGTAATGAAATCCGCTCAAGCTGTTGTTTGGGGCACCGTTCACACCATAGCTTCCAAGTGTAGCTATTTCTTTCAACTCCACACCGAAACTTAGTTATAAGAACCGTAGCTAGCTCGCCAATCCTCGAATCACAATCCATTTGAATCAATTTAATCTCTTTTCGAGTAAGGTGTTCAGAGTTCTTTTGAGAAAACAATCGTTCCAGTGTTATCAGAAGGCTGGCTGCAGAATCAATAGATTCTGGTGATTTTGCATTACAAGGGCTTCTCAAAGTTGATACATGATCAAAATCCAATTTGCTAGCGTCATGTTGCATGATAAGAAAGAGGCGCTGGATTGCCTCTGAAAAAGTTTAGTTTTTTGGTGCGAAGTCATACAATGACTATGAGTATAAAAATAGTAGAGAACAATTCCATGATTCAATGTAAAACTTACCAAAGCAAACTAGATCCGCTTTTGCTTTTTGAGATGCAGAGCTTTTTGAGGAATTACTTTCATTATGCTTTCGATGCCAAAGTCCCAAGCGAGGTAGACAAATCATCGATCGGCAATTTTGTTGCGTTAGACGAAGCCAAAGATCATAGTCCTCACAGTAATAATTCGATTCCTGATACCCTAATTTGCGAATAATTTTTTTTCTAAAACAAGCAGAGGGGTGTATCAATGGACAAGAGAAGTACATGGCCCAGCTCAAGAAACCAGGGTCTGCAATTGTAAGGCTAGACCTTAAAAATTGGAATGTTCCAGTTAAACCAATTGAGGATGTATTGCAAATGCACTCTCTCGTCTTATCAGCGACACAGTATGGAAGAATGTGATCTGACGGTAAACATCGGTTGCATATTTCGGCATTATCATCAGAAAATAAGACAGATGATGTTCCAACAACAGAAAAATTAGGGTTGGCTTGCATGAATCTGACTTGCGAAAATAGACGTTGCGATGCAGAAATATCATCAGCATCCATTCTAGCAACAAGTTCGGCTTGGCAGTGCTCAATACCCTCATTCAATGCACATGCAATACCTTTGCGCGGAGAAGAAACAATGTCGATCGAAATCACTACCTCTGGTTCTTTATTGGTGTCCTTGTCATTGGAATGGTGACATTCCAGTATTGCATTTTGATTGCGATGGTCGTTTACGAGCAAAGAAACAGTCTCAAATGACGATACCAGATTTTTAGATGACTTTAACATGGCGTCAATACTACCATCTTCACATCTATCGTCCACAATCACAATCTGCATTGGCGATATAAACGCGACGCTCGTGTAATCCGAAGTAACTATTTCTGAGATTATCGAGGCGATCGAGTGACTAGCAGCATGGGGGGGTCCATGATGGACAGGGATCAAGATACTAATTTTTGGATTCAAAACTGAAGAATTACAATTCGCAATTCTTCCAGTGCTTTCTCCTTCTCTTTGAATGAACAAGTCTCCAATATGAGATGTGTTATATGCAGTTAATTGATAACGTTCCACATCTAGATCATAATGTTCATCAAGAAGTTGCAATAGAGCTGAAGGATCGCTTGCATCAATGCCAGTCAAATCACAGCTGACGGTCGTAGGCATGCAAGTATGAGATGATGAAATTCCTATTTGACCATCCCCTGATGATGCAAGAGGTGCCTGAAACACGTCTTGCACACGATTTATCGCGAGTATGACCATGAAGGGATGAGTTGGGATAGCGGTTAAATCTCCATGAATAAAAAGATTGCTGTTGCATAATCCAGAAGAATGTAATGTGGATTGTTTTAATGTCTCATTCAATGCCTGATTACATGCCATCTCAAAAATGTTTGGATGAGAAAGCCCGTCTTCTTGTGCAAAAAAAGTGTCCGACCCAGTTATGGATTTGACTCTGTTTTCTACTCGAATGCATTTAATGAGCGCCAAAACATCCCGATGATGATACACACCACCGCTTAAATCGAAAGGGTAGTTCCATTCGACCGTGCCGCACTCTCTATCAAATAAATAGACACCATCACAAAATCTAGATGAAAATTCTAGATATCCAAGCGCTTTTGGTAAGGCACTACCATCTTTATCACTTTCCAGAGATAGTTTGCGAAAATAAGGTTTCAGTGGGAGGAATTTCAGTTTATTTCGTGGCGATGGACTGGCAGCATCCCTTGTTTGCGACCACGAGATTCCAGGATGGAGCCTGGACAAGAAGTTGAAAACGACGGTGCTTTCTCTGCCGTGATTTATTGATTGTAAATTTTCCAAAGGTTCGTCTATTAATTCACTGTCACTCTCTGCATCCACGGAGTCTGAATTACATTGTTCATTAGTGCTGGTCGGAGATACACGTCCACATCGAAGAGCCCCAATTGCACAAGATAGTATTACTTCCAAAGGTTCGAGAAGTAGACAATCATCAGTCAGAAACAAGATAATGCCATCATCATCATGTTTTTCATTTGAAATGTTATTTTTGGAACCACCAACATGATTGGCATTCTCACTTGTGCCAATCGTTAGAACGTGTTCCAATATCTGTGAAAAAGCATTCGTCTTTAGATGTTCCTCATTCACCGATGTAGACGTATTTGTGTCATTGACCTCCCATTCATTTTCATTCAGGAAGTGTAATTTCCATATTTTTCCATCGGCATGAAAACAAAGTTGATTTGAATATTCTTTGATGACCTTATCATAGCCCCTGGTAAATGGAGATGATGATGCACGTAAAATGACGTAAATATCTACTTCCCGTAGAAACACTTTCTCGGAACCCCTATACCGGTCATTAATGCAGTAGAAAGGTAGTTTCATCGATCGCAATAATTGCTGCAGCTGCCAAGGTCGATCTTTGCTGAAAATAACGACACGGACGGATGGCATACATTCATCGTGCTTGAAGAAGCACTTAATATTTGTTGTCTCTGGAGGAAGTGTATCCTCTGCGGATGTCAACGCAGATTGATTATTTTTATCGGCAGAACATGCAGATACATCTCGTCTATGCTGTGCTGTCGCCGGTAGTGGGTTGCTCGGAGGCGCCAATTGGGCCTCAGCGACATCACCGTTCGATTTCGTGGGAACATTCTTTGTGGATGAATCAGGAGGACCGTGAAGGAAGGACGAAATTAAATCAATAAAGCCAGGATCGTCGCTTCTGGTCGTCATGGAGATTTCTATTTTTGTCTTCCTTCTATCTATTGTTCTGTTTGTTGTAGAGTTTGGGTTGACTGAGGTTGGCTGTGCGGTGCTCGCTTATCTCGCGACGGCATCATTCACATCGATCATGGTTGAGCGGAACGCGGAACGTCGGACAATTTTGTGTCATGTGTCATGTGTCGCCTGTCGCCTGTCTCTAGAGTCGGATTTTTAAATGTAACTTCCACGTGGAAGGTATCTTTGAGCGTAATCGGTAATCGCAATTTTCAAAAAAATCAACAAATGACGATGGCATTGGAGAGAGACGCACAATCCAATGAAAGCGAAGCGATTCCCAAAGAAGACGCCTTAAACGAAAACGGCCAAGAGCTGGATATAGCGAATAATGCCAGTGACATTCTTTCGGACGAGAACCAAGAGCTTTGCAATGATTCTGACGACCTCTGTGGACAATGTGATGATGAGATCACCCAAGAGCCAACACAACACATAGTGGTAGAGAACGAAGGGCCTCCTTCCAATCAAACGCCATCAATTGTCAGCATAAGCGAACCGACTGATGATAAATCAGAAGACGACTTTACTTTGGCGAAGGAGAAGAATGGATATTTACATACTTTGCTAACTCGCTTGCGAGCATCTGACACGAAACATCGATGCAAATCGGACGATAGCTCAAACTCCGTTCAGCTCGAACGGACGTACAAAAAGGCTCTTTCTGACTACATGTCAGCATGCGACCAATTAGATCGTCAGACAGAATCATGCAGCAAAAATTCAGCTCAGTTACGACAACGTCTTCAAGAGAAAGAAGACAAAGCAGAGAACTTGACAATGACGCTTCAAAAGTATAGGGCGGACATTGCACAACAATCATCCTTTGCGAATGGGAAAATATTTGACATGGATACATTTGATGAATTGACAAGTCGAGGTTTGGATGATGATCTCGAGAGGGAACGGCTGAGAAACACAACAAACAGAGTGAATGTTCTGCAGCTAGAGCAAAAAATTAGAAAGAAAAATGAACTTGCTGGAGGGATATCACACATAGAATTTCATCATCTTGAAGAGGAAATTAAAAAGTCAGATGCAAAAATCAATTTTTACGACGAGGATATGGAAAAGATCAATTCAGATGAGCAAACTCTATTGAAATTGGAATCATCTTTGCAGTTGGAAATACAGACTTACAGCGAGAAAAACGAATCAACCGAGCATTTGCTAAAAGATATGGATGACAAAATCGAAAAAAAGCGCGCATATCTAGGGCGTCTTGAAACGACGTCCAAATCAACCCAGAAGAAAATTGGTTATGATGCTGCTGACATTGGCGCTTTCCTCAAAACTAAAATGGTCAATGATGATTTTGCATCTTCCAAGGATGAATTGAGAGTACTTCATAAAAAACTCGACAAGCTGAAATTGCATCACGCAAGGCTTACTAATTGAAAGTAATAAAAATAAAATAACGCACCAACAATGATAAGCTAAGCGGCCTTTCTCGAGGAGATTTCATACAGCTCCTTTGGATTCATTTTTTTCAATTACAGTACTACAAACAGTACAATCGATTATAATGATACTATCCCTGATACTTTTCTACACTCAATCCAATAACTTGTGACCATCCCCAGCAGAGAACATTACCTTTCTGTACAGTGATATCAGCAGTTCCTTTTCGATGATTTGACTAGCAAGCTCATCAACATCTGTAATTCTCATTGAGCTCCAAACTTTTTATGTTTGTTTTTTGCTGACGGAACAAAAACTGATTACAAAAACAATGCATTTTAGAAATATGAAATACATCATGTAGAAAGATACAATCAGATTACAGTGTTCACAGCACCTTTGTATGTTGTCAGAACATGATGCTTCTTACACTCATCTTTAATATTTGGTGTGTGTTACACTCTTCTAATGCTTCATTTTTTGTCACATAATTGGTAGAAAAAAGATATAGGAGGAATTTATAGTGCAAAGACTAAACTTGTGAATCTCCTGAACAATACTGTCATTTATAGTTATAGATCATCCATCCATGATGAAAATGTATTTTTGCAATGTAATTTCACTTTGAAGCAGGGCTTTGAATAAGTAATACTAACAGAAAAAAGTAAAGTAAACTGTAGTCTTAACTTACTTTATGTAAGTATACTACTTAAATTCATCCTAGATAAGAACTAATGTAAGTATATCACCTAAACAATAGTTGATATGTAAGTAAATCAAGTAAAATTACTAAAAATCAGACCAGATCTAATTAAATCAAGTAAATTTACTTAACACTGGACTCAGAGGTAAGTAAACTAAGAATGCAACAAATGATTGAGAAGAAGTCTGTCTTACGAAAGCAGGCCCCATTTCATGAATTAAGCTGACCACACTGGAATGATATGAGTATACATTCGTATTTAGATGATACAGGTTGTTGATTTGTATACTGACAATAGAAACAAGGAAAAAATGCGCCAATTACTTTGTAATTATTTTTTGTCAGTTCATATGGGCATTAAAGTGTTTGGTGAGTAAATATATATATACACAGAGGCCATTATACAATATTGATAATGCAACAGGACAAGGATGAGTTTTTTTGCTATGATTCAATTTAAATCAGTTCTGATAGATTTCAAATGTTGGTATAATTGAGTGTGATATCAATATATTACACTTAAAAACAAAAGTTTATGGATACAATATCATGGTATATAATTTTTATTTTTATTACATATAGAATATTAGACTAGAGTAAAATGATAGAACTACAAATTTCGTATGTTATGGTGGATTTGGTCACCATTCAAATCTGCTGACCCCATATTGGTGATACACTGGTTCTCATACTCATCCATATGTGCACCCTACACCAATAATAATCACACAACAAGCTTTCACAATCCAAATCTTATTAATCTAAATCAAACAACCCAGTATTTTCAGGAAACACCTTAAGATAAATCTCCTTTTCAGCTTCCAAAAAGCTATTATCATCTCTCTACATTTTTTCATCCCAGTCATTAGTTTTCTTTCTCTTGTTCAAGTATAATTATAATGCTTTAGCCTTTTGTGGGCAGCAATAAATCCTCTTCATACAATACTTCGCAGTTACAAGGTTTTGGTCTTAGCTGGCAAAAAAGAGATGATTGTACATTGTACATATCTTGATTTTTGTCTCACTGTGAATTCCTACAAAGTCACTTTAAGTAGAACTTAAGTATAAAGTAAATGACACTTGACACCAGGGTTAGAAATAAGTAAGTAAGCCCTAAGTATACTAGTATACTTAGAAAGCAAAGGTAAAGTAAAGTAAAGTAAAGTAAATGCAAAATATGCTTACTTACGCTTTACTTATACTTAGGTTTTGTTGCCTCACTGCCTTACTTTTTACTTATTCCAAGAGCTCATCTGGAAAATAAATTACTTATGCTTACTTACCTATTTTGAAAAACTTTACTTAAGATTACTTAGATATGACTGAACAGGTGAAGTACATGAATGAGTATGATTATTTCAAGCTTAAAGTATACTCCTCGGCTGCTGTAATAAAATTGATCACATCTGAATGACATTGATCCCCTGTTGTCCATTTACATTTCTCTCAAGATTCTTGCTGCACCTACTTGCCAACATCAAGGGCACCATTGGAATATCTAAAAGCAGCAACATACAATATTGTAATATTTCAAGCACTTAAACTTCAAGTGTACTTCTGCCCCTGCTTGCTGTAATAAATCTGAATGACAACAATCCCGCATCAATGTATTGTACCTCTCAAGTGTACTGCCGCCAAGAGAAGGTAAAATTTGAATTCATGGAGAGGTGGGAGGATGAAAAGTTGAAAGGAAAAGAGGACAGAGATGATATTGTGTAACAAAAGATAGTGTATGTGGAAGAAAATCCAACTCACCTTGTAATCTTTGCAGAGGTGCTTGATGGAGAAGAAGATGGCATGAAGGCTGGAGTTTAATTGCAATGGGGTAGTAAATTGGTAATGGTATTACTACGTTAAGTGTAATTTTGTATTTTCAAATATTTTGTATATTTAGACTAAGTAAATCCTAACTAAATAGCCTAAGTAAACCTAATTAATTTCACTTAGGCTTACTTAGGTGATAAACTTTTCAATTTACTTATACTTATGGTTTACTATACAAAGCCTTGTTCCAAAAAGATTATCTCGCTCGGCGAATGTGCTCCGTCTCATTTACGAAAGATCACAATTTTAAAAAATTACGACACCACTCTCGCCAGGTGGTTATGAGTGTGATACTTTAATAAGATTATTTTTAACTGATGGTG
>JALLAR010000843.1:0-12420 GCA_036939335.1 Conticribra guillardii
GGTCGTGGTCGTGGTCGTGGTCGTGGTCGTGGTCGTGGTCGTGGTCGTGGTCGTGGTCGTGTTTGAGTTTGAGTTGAGGAGCCTAGAAATCAAAATCCCCCCGGTACCAGGGTTTGCAGATACTACTACCTGCTACTATGAAGTGATAGTGCAGCTCTGGTGGGAAAAGGAATTGTATGTCATATGCATAGACATACTAGTACCACGAGTCAGCATGTGTCACACAGAGTCAGAGTCAGAGTCAGAAGCAGAGAGATGGTAAAGGATAATTTTTAAATAGAACCTTCCACTTTCATACTCTATATCTATACATGCCCCGACCCCCACGGCAATCACACCAATATAACAGCAGAACACACTGGGCAATGGGATTTGGGATATAAGTGTAAAAGTAGACTACCAACTTAAGCAAATGAAAAATGTTTAGGTTTAGATGCAGTTAGATTCTTATTTCACACAAACACAAACCCATCATGACAAAGAAAAGCTTCACATTAACAGACAGACGCAGACATCACATCATACATCACCCACACAAACAAAAGACTAAAGATTGAAAGGATCTCCATTACCGTGTTAGGTCCTTCATGTAATCATGTACCCCTAGCCCCCGGTGCTGATGTAAGAGGTCCTCTGAAGAGACCCCTCCAGTTAAAGGTGTTAAAGTTTACAAGAAAAACCCAAGACCCAAGTGCCCCCAGTGTACTAATGAGAATTCATGTTTTATGTGAGAGAATTTGTTGCCAAAGGGAAACAGAGAGGTCATGCCAGTAAAAGAAGAAAAGTAAAGATTGCCAATGTATTTTAACATACCCCCAGCTCCCATGATATATCATTACTACATTAGGTATTTTGATTGTGTCTGTGCCAATTCCAAAAAAACAAAGTACCACAAGCAAATCAAATTAAAAATCATAACACAAATACCAATATATATATACACCAGTGCGAAAGTACGATGTGCAAGTGAACAAATACAACTGCAAATGAAGGTTTCAGCATCAACACACGAGAGACAGCACTGTATGTTTGGTTTAGCATGGATTTGAGGGTGTTTTTTTAAGGTGTCACAGTGCAAAGTAAAGAGCACAGAGCACAAACATTATCAACAATAATTATGTAGTGATCCAACATCCAATAATATCTTTGAGCACAGAATAACAAAAGGGAGTCGCCAAAGGAAAAACGTTGTAAGCACCTAGATGTCAGTTTTACACATTAGTTAAAAATTATTATGGCGTGCCACAGTCAGATGGATAAATATACATAAATCAAAGTGAAAACAGAATTGCCGAGGACAGTTTCTAGAAGGTAATTTTAATGCATAAGTGAGCAATCTAACTGAAAAGGATGTGAGTCTTCTGAAGTTTTCTTGTTCGATATTTTTCAAGGACAAGTTGTTTTTGACATGCATTGTCTGGAAACGTAAACAGAGCAAATACCACCACCTCAAACCTCAAAGAAAACAAAGATACATTACCCGCGCTCTCCCCGCGTGGGATGATCATATTTTTTTTGGTTCAAACTTTGTCCAGTGGGATCAATGTCTAAACTATGGGCACACAACTTTAATTTATATTGCAAATCACTCATTCATTAATCTTCAATGTAGGATGTAAAGAGAGACGCAACAGACAAATAATATTCACATTGCTCTCTTCCTGCTTCTTTTTGTAAAAAAAAAGAATCGCAGCTACAGACTTTCATTAATAACAGCGCTTGTTTAATCAGGATACAATGAAACATAAATATTTAATACTGATTATAACATACATATTCAATCACAAGAAGATTATTGTCGTATGCTTCACTCGCTTCTTTTAATTCCCTACTTTTTCTCGTAATGACTAGGTAGTAAAATTATCGTCACGTCGCTTTGCACATAATGCGGATTTATAAAAGTTTCTCCACCTACCGTCGCCGCCCCCTGCAAAATGTACACTATCCCCCAAAAATGCGCGGTCCTCGAAAAAATCTTTAAATTTGGAATGGTTTCGGCATCGAAATCGACCTCAACACTTCCTTTGTCGAATCTTTCATCGGCGATACTGGAGGTGATACTTTCTGTGTGACCGTGTTAGCGGTAGTGCCAGAAACCTAGCATGGGAGAGCGAGAACAAAGGGAGGTGAAGGGTAGAACATGAAGTGAGATTTTCTTGAAAAATAGATAGTCGTTTCAAAAATCAAAACGGTTTTCGTCGAGTGAACAAACTGGAAATTCTTCGAACAGCCACCATGTGACAACAAAAGTGGTATTGGAGAAATCAAGGGTGCTTGGTCTGAAACATACGAGCATCTCTTCGGGACAGCCCAATATAACTCGCGCTCCATGGAAGAATGATCGAACAACTTCTACACAGAGGCGGCGAAGGTAACAACGACGGATCTTACATTCTCCTGGAAAGGGCTCGGGTTGCTGAACATCATTTCATCCTCCCCTGACATGCGGCGGAAGCCTTCACTTCTAACTTCATCGACTTGTTTGGACGCCATTGTTGCTTATTGGTTTTGAAATACTTCGAAGTTTGTTTTTTCGTTGTTCTTTCGTGGAAGTTGTGCAATGTTGCCGAAGAACGCTATGTATGAATGTTGTTGTTCAACCTTGTTCAACGCGTGCGAATTATCGAGGAAGCGAAAAAGCAAAAAGCGAATCCCGAGATTCGTTTCTGTCCCCATCCAAGCGAGCGAGAAGCGAGTGTGGGTGCGTTTTGGCAGATCGAAGAGATTCTATGCTGTTGGAGAGAGTATCAATCGAGCGTAGGAACTTAATACTTTTAACGGTTGTTAGTACACCTGCCATGATTAGATCCGCCCATTTCTTCAACATGGCAGTTGTGATATTGCATAGACTCGACTAAAGTACTGGACAACATAAATACGTGCGTAGAATGAATACTACGATACTACCATTGCAGGCTCTGTACAATAAAGATTTATCCCATGTCACATGTCATGTTTTTACGCTGTCACGCATATTGTACGTCACTCCAGATGCAAAAAAATCCTGGCCCACGGCTTGACACCACTTTCAGCAAAGCAAGCGCTTGCGTGCATGCAAGGCCAAAGGCCTTTGTTTTGCTTTCGTTCAGCTACTAGGTAGTAATCAACTCTTATTTGTCCCATTACTCATTTCAGACTACAATACGCCGCCAATACTTATTTCATTATCATCGTCTTGTTGAACCCTACTACCTACCAACTATCCATAGCTACAATGAAGACAGTTTCCTTGCTCGTTGCCATTGCGCTATCATTTTCATCATCCGCAGCTTTTGTTCTGCAATCCGCACCTGGCTTTCGATCGCGAACAACTTTGATGGCGAAGCTGGAGATGACCTCCGAGTTGGAAGCTGCTATTGCCGACGTAAGAGATGCCGCTTCGGCTTTTGGAGAAGAGACTGCTCACTTTGCTAATGGTGCGTTTCTTCGCGACTAGTATTGTGGCATACCTTATTGTTTGTTGTTTGCGCGATACTGCCCAAATTCTTGGTTCAATCGTTTTAACAATTCTTTTGTTTGTGTGCAATACGAGCTTACACCGCACTCATACCATGAATCTTTTTGCGTCTCGCCGCTCTTCTATGAATAATACAGTCTGGATCGATCGCACACTCGATGGTAACATGGAGGGAACAGCCGCTGGGCTTTTGGATGAATGTATTTTAGATGACAACGAAGGCAAGTGTGAAAAATTTTCAAATGCATTGGCCAAACTCGACTCGCTTCTTGGCGTCACATCGGGGGAGCAGTTTTAATTTTCTTGGTACGAAAAATTCAATTGGGGAAGAAATGTGCCACTGCTGCCACAAAGTCAGCGGCCTTTTAAATCATTGCAGACGAACTCATCGAGAGAAATGAGGGATATAGTAGGGGCATTTTCTGCCAAGAAACACGTCTCAACAGGCGATTGACGTTTCGAACAAACTGTACACATCTCTGATGAGGAATATTTGTTTACTATTAAAACGCATTATTAATGATCGTAATGAATTCAAGTGCATGCTGTTTTCGGTGTATCCCTTGATTTTTAGACCTCAATCATGATAATGCACTTCCACGTAGATACTACCACCTTTTGGTATTTTATGAAAACCAAAATCCCGATAAATTATATGACTCCGGTAGCTGTTAAAACTTCATGATGCACTGCTCTTGCTAACCCGGTTACGAAGAGAAGGGTTTTCTACTGAGTCCTTCGAAAAAGTTAGCACATCCTCTTCTCTGTCTTGGTCTACAAAGCCATCTGAATAGACAACAGAAGGTCTTTGTTGTTGCTGTGGACGGTGTAGTAAATAGTATTCATTGACTACAGGTCTCGATAGAGCATGTGCGACAGCAACAAACATCGCAAACACCAAAGTTAAAATGATATGCGTCAGGACTGAAAACTCATACAGAATTATCATGGCACCTAGAATGAGCCATCCCTTATACCAGATGTGAAACAAGTGTTGCAACGTGGAAATACAAGGATTAGGGATTATGATACAATGCAATTAAATTAAATGCAAAACATACCACATGCCAACTTTAATGCACACTACTTTACAACACACCTTTGATAATGGAGGGAAGGAATCATTCTTTTCTTGTCTTCCTATGCTATCATCCTTGCTTGTGCTCTGATAGTACACCACTTGCGCAGCAAACCAGCCAATCGCAATTGTAAAGGTAGCGGCAAGGACCCTCCAATTCAGCAGAACTCCGCACGTTAACGTTATAACAATCCACACCCAGATGTAGTTTCCGGAAAATCGTAATGCATTTTCGAGCAGTCGCTTAGCTAGCACCTTCTGTGATGGCTTGCGCATGCGGGAGAAATCGAGAAAATCATCCCAGCTTTCAGTGCAGGGAAATTGTTTTTCAGACGTCATGATTTTCTAGTTTTTGACGATTGCTTTTTCGCCTACACAGCTAGGTGGATTTATTTAAAAATTTAAATTCAAATCCGTTCCATCACATCATCATACCAATCTTACTAACCAAAACCAAGAAGATATTTAATATGACACTTTCAAAGTGATGGATATGGATGTTTTCAATGAGGATTCCATCACAGTGGATAGTGCTGTTGGAAAGCACAACAGGAGAGGATAGGCCAGTGATTGATTTCCAAAAACGAAAGAGAAAGAAACTGAAAATGCAAGTCGGCGAAGGTCGACATGATTGTTCGAGAGAATAAGAAGACGAGAGCAGAAATCTTGAGTTGAGATTGAAAACCTCGCCAGAGCACTGGCGCGAAGGCTGTGTTTTTGTACTTATTTATGAGGTACGAGCTGTTGCAAATCCGCTTGAAAATATCCATATGTTTTTTTAAGACCAGACAAGCGGGTATTAAAGTATACGGATTGTGATTCATCTTCGAATCGCATGGGACGAAGAGCCTTTCAATGCAGCGGACGCACAGCCACACGTGCTGCGACACTTATTTGTTGTAGTCAACATTATCTCTAAGTTGGTTAAATTTATTTATTTCACAGTAATTTGCGAATCAAAAATCTTAGCATATGTCTTTTTCATAGCAATGTTACTTTAAGTGGCTTACTTATCAACTTCATCATTTCCAGAGGCGTTGTCATCCTCTGCCCCTGTTTCATCCTTTTCTGCTTCACCCTCATTTTCCCCATTGTTTTCATCAACATTCTCGTCTTCATCGTCTGTTACGTCATGTTCCCACATAACTCCTCCTCCTCCGTCAAACATCTCAGCTTTATTTCCATCATCTTTCGCATAAAGACCAATGCTATGCATAGAATGGCTCCCCGTTTTTTTCTTCTTTGATGATGCTCGCTCTTTAAGACTTCCACTAGCAGATTCTGCGGCCTTCCCATCACCAATCTTCACAACAACACTGGCTGCTGGCATGAGCTTAAGTTGTGAAAGAGTCTTTTTCATTGACTCACCATCATTCGATTTCACAATCAGCCTCTTCGCTACGCAAGTGAATTGTACAGTTTCTCCATCTTCCACTGGAAAAGGAAGCTTCTCCAACAGCGTAACAAGGGTGTCATTGGCATCCATTTCAATATCATAAACCTTTTTCTTTCCATCCAATCTCACTTTCAGTGTGCACAAGTTGGGATCAACCTCCTCCTCCTCCTCTTCCTCATCCTCGCTTTCGTCAACCCTGTTCTTTGCAGCTTCTTCCGCCTCAGCAGCAAGACGTACTCTTAGAATTTCATCTTTGCGTAATCTTGCAGCCTTCGCAATATGGTATCGATTCCTGTCAATCCATTTGTCAATGCAATCCCTTCCAACAACAAATGGCGCAATATTGACCGCTTTCTTGCCCTTTCCAACAACAAGCACGGAGTCCCCTTCAGGAACAAACCCAATGCTTTTCAATATGGACATGCATGGAGCATATTGTGCAATCTTGATATACAAGCAAAGCAAAAAAATATTTAGTACGTTGCAAACCTGGGAGACAAAATGCTTATTTTGGATAAAAACGAATGACGAAACCGCTGCTAATTTGAGACACATACCTTCGAAGCAATAACTTTGTTGTCGAGTTTGATTTTCCTAAACTTTTGATCAAATGGATTGACAATCACATTTGACATCAAAGACCGTAGAATCCTCGCTGTATCATCCGCAATTGCCATTCCGGTTTCTCCTCCAAGGTCATTCACAAGTTCATCCAACTCTTTGGCAATTTTATTCTGAAGCATCTCCCGGGAAGAAAACGAAAATGATGCACCTGCCGCCACCTTGAGGAGTTTGGCACTCAATTCATCATACGTCTTTTCTTCTTCTGCAGTTACGGGAGGTTGAAATTTTTGTCCAGGTACCATCAATCCCATCAAGAAGTTACGAATAAAATCTTCATTACGAGGCAACCCCATGAACATGTTCACAATTTTTCCATCACGAATACCATAGACACTTGGCAAGGACTTGACTTCCAAAGCTCCACTAACCTGGCGTTGTTGATCGGTATTGATTTTGACCAAACGCAACATGCCTCCAGCATTCAAACAAATTTGTTCCAGTGCAGGTGTCAATTGTTTGCATGGACCGCACCAATCGGCATACACATCAAGCAATACTGGAACAGGTGATTCGATTACAAGTTTCTGCAAATCCTCCGTTGTTCCCTCAAAAATTACATCTTCTTTGTTTGCTTTTTTTGGCATTCCCTCTGGTTTCTTTGGTTGCTGTTGCACGGGTTTTGGAGGAGTTGCCGATGCCATGGACGCCAATGGATCAAAGTTCGAGTTCACAGTCACTGCCTTTGTCGTTAATTTGGCTTTTTCCTCCTCTTGCATTTTCGCTTCCGCGGCTTGTGCTTCTTCCATTTCTTTGATTTCGGCAGCCTCATCTTCCTGGTCTGCAACGAGAATGGCTCGGGCTGTTTCGATACTCATTCCGGAAAACGCAAGTGATCTCCGGCTGTGGAACATGTCGAATCCCTCTGAGACAAGTTGTTTGACCTGAATAGTATGTTGCATATTGCGTGCAAAATATGCAAATGCATTCATGAGCATTTTTTGAAGCCATCAGATAAAACGACATTTTTCATACAAAGACTCACCTCATCACAATCCTCAGGCACATTCGCAATAGCATCTAACTCCGCCTGAACAATCGCACGAGCGGCCGTCTCCTCTATTCTGCGTTCATCGCCTGTTCCCGAAAGGGATGCACTAATGGCTGCCATCGCAAGATCATTTGGAACACTCATATCCTTTGAGATGCGTTCTGCAACCGAGTAAATGTCCTGGTCGTCAATTTCGGCGATCTCATTTTCGTCTTCCATTTTATTTTCACTTGCAACCTCAATTTCAGTTTCAGTTGCAACAACTTCAATTTCATCTTCAACTGCATCCTCAATTTCATTTGCGTTTGCAACTTCAATTTCATGTTCCTTGACATCCTCAATTACTTTCTCTTCTGCAACAGGAGTAGGCTCCAAGGTACACACACCATCTTCGCAATTCATGGTACTTTCCCCCGACGCTTCTTGACTTTCGTCGGCTGCGTCATCAGGAATACTATCGTCTTGCAATCCCAATCGACGCATCGCGGCCTGGACACGATCGTCCAGTGATGCGTTCTCCGCGGAAGCAACAACATCGGCAGCAGCGGTGGGTGATTCCGGCGCAACGACGCCATCGTCGCCACCCCTGGGAAATAGCACCAGGGCAGTTCGCGAGCGGCGGCGAGATCCGACGGTCCAGCCTGGTAGGTTGCTATTGGTGTTGGACTTTTTGTTGCCAAATTGATCACGGTTTGTGGTGGAAGAGTGCCATGATGAAAGGTGGCGGAAGGGACCCCTGTTTGCTTGGGCTATATTGGCTGTTAGCAACGCAAAACAAATTACTGGGCGTATCATTGTAGACAATTTACTATTGCTGGCTGTATCCGTTGTTTTCCGCCCTCTCTCTGCGGCAAGGGGCATTGTTGTGAATAAACAATATGAACGATGATGCAATTGAAAGTTCGAGTGCGTCAATAGTAGATAGAGTAAAAAAGGGAGGGGTATTAATTGATGGATTGTTGTGTGTGTTGATTGTGTGTGAGTGTTCTGTCACTCTCGTGTCACAATCAAAAGTTACACGTGACGCACGAAACGCCAAAAAGATCTCAGAGCAAAAGATTCTTCAACGGTTGGAGGAAAGACGGCAAGACAGAAGACAGAAGGCTCTTAACAAAAAAATGAGAAGAACACGACATAAAGAGATTTTTATTTTTTTATTCACTCACGGACGGACATGGCGTGGCGCGACACTTCTATCAATCCGGCGCGACCTAACGGCAATGAAAAATTGGGATGAAATAATCACCTCAAAGCAATTCCAAACCAGACCATAATCATCACTTCACAGCAAATTAAAAATCTTCACGAAATGGAGGCCATGGAGGTTCCCTTCGACCCTGAAAGCCTCGATGGCAATGCTCTTGATAACGAGGAGGCGACGTCGGCAGCCCCGCCATCCACCACGAAGAAGCAAACGAGTAATCCCCACTCAAAGTCCATATCCAGCGACACCCCCTTCGAATCACACTTTAGCCTCCGCATCCCAACATCCACCGTTCACTTTCGAGGCTCCCTCCTTCGTGTTATCGATACAGACCAAGATCAAATCGTCCTTCAAGAATTGAACATTACAGACGACGACGACGACAACAGCAACAACACGCAAGGAGCCAATAAAGATGCCGCCGCCGCCGACGATGATCCCGAGAACAAACGATCTCGACGCAAAATTCTCGTCAAGCGCATGAACGCCGGCACCTACGCCCAAAGATTCCTCCGCGGGGGATACACTCTCATCACCATCCTCTTCCTCGGATTTCTCTTCGTATTTTGCTTTCAAGTTCTTTTATTTCTATTTATCGCTCTTCCCGTGGAGAGTGGGTACTCTTCGAATACCAAAGAGGTGGATGGGGTGGCGTTGGTGTCGACGTTGCTCAGTTTTCCAGTCATGTTGTATGGAATGTCGTCGTTGATGGCCATGGGAAGCGCGTTTGTGGTGGATACGTGGAATGGTGGGGTGTTGTTTAAGTCTACCGCTTTGGAGATGGTTTATATGACTGTGTTTTTGGTGGTTCCAATTCTTACGTTCACTGTGTCTCTCATGGCCAAGTCGGAGGAAGCGTGGAGGATTGCTGCATTAACTTGGGCAGGGTTAGTTTCAGCATTGTTTGCCGTGTTTGGCTTGGCAGTGACTTATAGGGAGGCGAAGGCATGCTTTTGGTTGGTGGAGAAACATTTTAATCTGGACCAATCGAACGAATCAAGCGAGGAGCAAGGGAAATGGAAGAGGTGGATGACTATTGCAAAGAAAGCATTGCTTCTCACGCAGTCAGCACGATATTCTGGCACTCGCAACGAACGCTATCATGTTGCTGGTCATGACAATGTCGGCGATTTGGACGGAGGGGGATCTTTCTCATCTAGTCCAGATCATTCACCTGTCGAAACAAACATGAGTCTCTATAGTCGGATCACGGCGCTATCATTCTGGCCCATGTTTGAAACACTGGACCCGCCCAAACGAGTATACAGATCGGAAGAAGTTCATGATATTTTACCCTTCATGACGAAGCATAACTGGTCCATGCAAAAAATGTGGTGCACTGGCGACAGTCGTCGACGAAGCGTCATTGTGGCGCGAGGACCAGCGGCACTGACAGCAGATCAAGTAAAATATGCAGCACTCTGCTCTGTCACGAGTACTGTATTGGCAACATTGCTAATCATTGGTTTTTTGGCCTGGATGGCCACAGGTCCAGGTTCCTACATCGTGGTAGCTGTGATATCCATGTTTTGCTGTATAGTACCAATGATTAAGAACAATCGAGAGATGTATGACATGTACCATGCTGTAAATGACGATCATGATGAAAATGATGATGAAGATGATGCAGCTGAAAACTTTATTCATGTATGGGAAACTGTGCGAATCACCCAGCCAAAGCCTTGGTATTGCTATGCAAGAGTTGTTATTGAGATTATATTTCTCTTCTTTTGGCCATTCATTGCTATGCTGGTGACGAACAACCGGCCTGTGGCTCTTGTCTTTCTACTTCTTGGGTCCTTTACATTCATCTGGAAATATTTTGATGCCAATGCTGTCTTCGTCGAGACAGGATCCATGTCCAAAGTTTTTAATAGCAAGGATTACAATGGAGATGATGATCATTTGGAAAAACATCGTTTGAGTGAGATTGTTGGAAGAATCATCAACAATAAAGGACGTCGTTGGTGGACATGGATCTTTTTTGTCTTTTTCTTGGCCATACTTTTTCTCTTCCTCGCGTCCCAGAATTCGTCGGATCTTATCCAACCAGGCGAGAGAGCAACCCGTCCCCCCATTTTACTTTTGGATGACTTTTACTATCCACCTGTGGATGACACCATTGCGTATCCATCTTGTACACTGAATAAGGGCTTTGAGTTCCCAGGTATTGGAAGTACGGATCTCGTTGATTATGCATTTTTGAGTAAGTTTCATTGTTTTGTTTTTGATCAATTTCTGCTATTTATTGATGCAGGGCTCACACAAAGTTCTGTTCAAACATTGACACAGGTGCCATGGCATATGAGACATCCAACGCTACAAAGGTTTTGCTTGGAGAGTGGTTCGGCCCCGACATGGTAGTTGACGAGGAAGAATTCGTAGCCGACTTTCGACAAGAGTCTGGCACTTGGATCAGTCCTGTGTATTTCAAACTATTCTCATTCCAGAATGCCCCAGGCGTTGGAGTTGTAAGCATCCGAGGAAGTGAAACATCTTTCGATTGGATCGTTAACATGCAACTTTGGTCATCTAGTGGTCTTGCACAAGTGATCAAGTGGATCACGCCGTATGGGTGGGTTTGGTCTCCAATTATTCCAGATTTGATTAAATGGGTGAATCTCGTTGAATCCCAAAAAATCAAAGATGTTGCATATTATAAAGTGACCACACAGTTTGTGAACGAAGTGCTGGCGGGATATGGTGACTCTAGATTCTCTACGCTCCGTGTGACAGGGGTTAGTCTTGGTGGAGGTTTGGCAATAATAACTGGCGCGCAAACAGATGCTTACACTGGTATGTGGTGTTATTCGTTCTTTCTTTTTCTCTGCGCTGCGACTTTTCTTGTCCTCAAAATTAAACAAATGATACATCTAATCGCAATTTTTCTGCTTTGTTTTCACCAAACGTATAGTCGCAATCTCTGGTATGGGTGCATCGTTGGCACGTAAGTCTTTTGACCCGCCTATTTCGTTAGATAAGTTGAATGCACAGACTTTTAACTTCATTCCAGAACGCGATTACATCGCAAAAATTGGGGGCCGCTCATCCTTCTTTCAGAACGGACAATGCACTGCACCAAAGAATGATTTGTTTGGATGCCACTCACTGTGGCGTTCGGTTTGTGAGATCTCTTACAGATGTGGTTCAAATGGCAGACCTGTGGTTTGTCGCTGTGTGAAGTTGTTTGGTTATCCGGTGCCTACTCCAAACGGCACTCGCTCATTTGAAGAGGCGTGCGAAGAGGCAGAAAGTACTTGGTATGAGACGTTCCCTCAGTGAAAAATACATGCTTGTTATGAGATAATGCAGCAACAAACAGAAATTCTTATAAGTGTGCGTAGTGAGTGTCTAGCATGTACACATTTAAATTGATACATATGTACATATGTATGCACAATGAACAATCTTAAGCGTAACTTTCGGCGGCGCAAAAAACTCAATGCACGGTACCTTGATAAGTATGGGACATTCTACGAGAAATTGTTTCTCGTTCTGCCTCGCCAATTCTAGTACACTGAATAATAGAGTAGTAGAAATGCCTACGTACTGTAATCGTGATTCGATTTACGTTTTGTCAATTTGACAAATTGACAAATTGATAAAAATTGTCAATTTGTCAATTTGACAAATTTTGTCAATTGTGATTTCACATTCGTGAGTCGACATACGA